>JABXNX010000141.1:40039-79949 GCA_014843695.1 Archivesica marissinica | reverse complement strand
AACCTGCGATCCCTGGATTACCAATCCATCTCGTTACTGCTGGACTACAGATCCATCTGTCTTACAAACGAATGAATTGATTGCACATTTATACACACCGCCTGCATCCAGGTTCATGATATGTTCAGACCAATAAATTAATAAGAAAATTACATTTGGACCAGTTCATTTATCAAAATGGGTAATTTTTGTCTAAAAATAGTAATATTACTGGCAAAAAGTGCAGATCCAGATGAGCCGGCTTTTTGTAAGCCTATTGAGAGGCCTGTGGTGTTGAAATGGTTAAAAGATAAATATAACACTGCTTTGGGTAATGACGCCATGATACATTAGTGACGTCATGACAATTTGCGCTGACAGTTGGCGCCAAAATGAAAGTAGCTACGTTATTTTGTGCCAACAAATGATTAAAAGCCAATTTGGTAATGTGATAAAACAAGCGTTACTATGGTAATGTGATAAAACAAGCTCTATATGGTAATGTGATAAAACAAACTCTATATGATAATGTGATAAAACAAGCTCTATATGGTAACAAAATAAAACAAGCGTTACTATGGTAATGTGATAAAACAAGCTCTATATGGTAATGTGATAAAACAAGCGCTATATGGTAATGTGATAAAACAAGCGTTACTATGGTAATGTGATAAAACAAGCTCTATATGGTAATGTGATAAAACAAGCGCTACTATGGTAATGTGATAAAACAAGTGCTATATGGTAATGTGATAAAACAAGCGCTATATGGTAATGTGATAAAACAAGTGCAAAAAAAAACAACCTATATGGTAATGTGATAAAACAAGCTCTATATGGTAATGTGATAAAACAAGCTCTATATGGTAATGTGATAAAACAAGCTCTATATGGTAATGTGATAAAACAAGCTCTATATGGTAATGTGATAAAACAAGCTCTATATGGTAATGTGATAAAACAAGCGTTACTATGGTAATGTGATAAAACAAGCGCTATATGGTAATGTGATAAAACAAGCTCTATATGGTAATGTGATAAAACAAGCTCTATATGGTAATGTGATAAAACAAGCTCTATATGGTAATGTGATAAAACAAGCTCTATATGGTTGTGGTTGTTGTTACTATGGTAATGTGATCAAAAGGATCTTACACTCGTGGTGATTTCATACCATATTTTATGAAACTCGTTTTTGGAATTTTGCTATTAAGCTTGGCAAATGGCTTGTACTATTTTCTACATCTTGATGAATTGTAGGTTTGAAATGTTCCAGTATGACAACTGTGTTACTGTTATTATTTGCTAATAAGCATGACCGTGCGCTCATTCAACCCCATCCGCACTCATTCAACCCCATCAGCATTCATTCAACCCCATCAGCACTCATTCAACCCCATCAGCACTCATTCAACCCCATCAGCACTCATTCAACCCCATCAGCACTCATTCAATCCCATCCGCACTCATTCAACCCCATCAGCACTCATTCAACACCATCAGCGTTCATTCAACATCCGCACTCATTCAACCCCATCAGCACCACAACCCCACCCAACACAAACCCACACCCACAACCCCACCACCACAACCCCACCCACCACAAAACCACCCCCACAACCCCACAACCACAACCCCACACCCACAACCCCACCACACCACAACACCACCACAACCCCCACACACCACAACCCCACACACCACAACACCACACCACACCCCACCCACCACAACCCCACCCACCACAACACCCACCACAACCCCACCACACCACAACCCACACACCACAACACCCACCACAACCCCACCCACCACAACCCCACCCACCACAACCCCACACACCACAACCCCACCCCCACAACCCCACCCACCAAACCCCACCACACCCAACCCCACACACCACAACACCCACCACAACCCCACCCACCACAACCCCACCCACCACAACCCCACCCCCACAACACCCACCACAACCCACCACCACAAACCCACCCACCACAACCCACCACACCACAACCCCACCCACCACAACACCCACCACAAACCACCACCACAACCCCACCCACCACACCCCACACACCACAACCCCACCCCCACAACCCCACCACCACACCCCCACACACTCATTCAACCCATCAGCGCTCATTCAACCCCATCAGCGCTCATTCAACCCAATCCGCAGTCATTCAATCCCATCCGTGCTCATTCAACCCCATCAGCACTCATTCAACCCCATCAGCACTCATTCAACCCCATCCGTGCTCATTCAACCCCATCCGCACTCATTCAACCCCATCAGCGCTCATTCAACCCCATCAGCACTCATTCAACCCCATCCGCGCTCATTCAACCCCATCCGCACTCATTCAACCCCATCCACGCTCATTCAACCCCATCAGCACTCATTCAACCCCATCCGCGCTCATTCAACATCCGCACACATTCAACCCCATCAGTGCTCATTCAACCCCATCCGCACTCATTCAACCCCATCCGTGTACTAAGCACATACATTTTCAATTTTAGCTAAAATAGTTTCTCTACTTTTCAGCTTTACTATATTTAAGAAATAACGACAAACGAGGGTTATTCTGCGATATACCATGGTTGATACTTATTATTTCGATTCTAACACGACTTACTTCTAATAATTTTAGACGAGAAAGGAGTATTTTCTTCAAATGCCGTGCATTTGGCTTTCGAAATTTCCTCCCGCGTAAGGGGTGATGACGTTATTTTTTATGGAAAATATCAATCTAGTGCATAAATGAACAAAAGTTGTAACTGATCAATAATGTTATTTATTTTGTCAAATAAAACTGTACAGAATAGTAACTGAAATGTTACTTAACAGAAAAACAAGACGGACAAGAGATTATCTGATTCTAATAATAGCTCACTTCCGCGAATTCCCACGGTTGTATTTACAAAAATCACGTGACTTGCATTCATAAAACTTTACATGCAATGTATAAATGGAATAGCCAAAACACGGTGCACGCGCAGCATAGTTCAAGTTAGGTATATCGCAGAATAACCCGAGGTAGATTTTACTCTATAAGTATGTATGTTATTAGCTGGGTCGTGTTAGAATATAATATAATTCCAATGTGCAGTTTTACTTAATGAGTTTCATAAAATATGGTATGAAATTGTCACTCATGTAAGATCCTATATACAGGGGAAGGGATAGAAACTTTATTAGTTTATATAAATTTATTTGAGCTCGATTGTGAAACATGTTCTTTCAACTTATATAATCACACTCGAGACCTCATTCCTGATGGAATCCATCGCCATGAAGGAGGGAGAAGAGGCAATGTGGAATTTAAACGCTTTGCCTAAGGGCACAATTGTAACGGCTCCAGCAGGGCTCGAACTCCGAACCATTCACACATGAAGCGAACACGCATCCACTGAGCTATCACGATTTCCACTGGATAAAAACTTGTTCACCACAATCTGATCCATACCTTATACAAGAGGCTGTCTACAAGGAGATCATGGGCAATCACATTAGCTTTCAGCTGTTCATAGTACATAGTATCCTACAAAGAAACAGTTCATAGTACAGAGTATCCTATAAAGAAATAGTTCATAGTACAGTGTATCCTACAAAGAAACAGTTCATAGTACAGACTATCCTACAAAGAAACAGTTCATAGTACAGACTACCTACAAAGAAACAGTTCATAGTACAGACTATCCTACAAAGAAACAGTTCATAGTACAGACTACCTACAAAGAAACAGTTCATAGTACAGACTATCCTACAAAGAAACAGTTCATAGTACAGAATATCCTATAAAGAAACAGTTCATAGTACAGACTACCTACACAGAAACAGTTCATAGTACAGACTACCTACAAAGAAATAGTTCATAGTACAGAATATCCTATAAAGAAACAGTTCATAGTACAGAATATCCTATAAAGAAACAGTTCATAGTACAGAGTATCCTATAAAGAAACAGTTCATAGTACAGAATATCCTATAAAGAAACAGTTCATAGTACAGAGTATCCTATAAAGAAATAGTTCATAGTACAGAGTATCCTACAAAGAAACAGTTCATAGTACAGAGTATCCTACAAAGAAACAGTTCATAGTACAGACTACCTACAAAGAAATAGTTCATAGTACAGAATATCCTATAAAGAAACAGTTCATAGTACAGAATATCCTATAAAGAAACAGTTCATAGTACAGAGTATCCTATAAAGAAACAGTTCATAGTACAGAGTATTCTATAAAGAAACAGTTCATAGTACAGAGCATACTATAAAGAAATAGTTCATAGTACAGAGTATCCTACAAAGAAACAGTTCATAGTACAGAATATCCTACAAAGAAACAGTTCATAGTACAGACTACCTACACAGAAACAGTTCATAGTACAGAATATCCTACAAAGAAACAGTTCATAGTACAGAATATCCTACAAAGAAACAGTTCATAGTACAGAATATCCTATAAAGAAATAGTTCATAGTACAGAATATCCTACAAAGAAACAGTTCATAGTACAGAGCATACTATAAAGAAATAGTTCATAGTACAGAGTATCCTACAAAGAAACAGTTCATAGTACAGAATATCCTACAAAGAAACAGTTCATAGTACAGAATATCCTACAAAGAAACAGTTCATAGTACAGAGTATCCTACAAAGAAACAGTTTATGACATAACAAAAGCATACAGTCAGACCTGTCTTAAGCAGCCAGCCAAGGGAATCACACAAAGTGGCTGCTTAGCACAGGTGGTTACTAAATAGAGGTCAAATGTATAATAAAACAACATATTGGAATCTGGAAACTGGCTGCTTAATGGAGGTGACCACTATCACAGGTTTGACTGTGCTTATGACATGAAGCAAATTGATACTACCACTTGGTATGGGTAACAAACACGAGGCCTTTATACGAATTACATCTGTATACTTTAAAATGATTTGCTTGTTTCATGGATTCATGCACAAACAACTAAAGTCACATAGTGATCGTCCATTCCTTTAGTTGATGCCGGAACACCAAGGTATTCCTTCAAGCACCCAGGTAGAACCACTGACCTTCCACATAGTCTCTTCACATAAAATGAGCCCCTCGGGCTGCAACTTGGTCCATTCCTTTAGTTGATGCCGGAACACCAAGGTATTCCTTCAAGCACCCAGGTAGAACCACCGACCTTCCACATAGCCTCTTCACATAAAACGAGCCCCTCGGGCTGCAACTTGAAACAACAGAAAAGAGAGTCAAGTGAATGTCATTCCGCAACATTAACCATGTGACCGTTCAAACGTTAATCACTCGGCGACACAGATCACATAGTGTAACTTGAATGTGGATTTTTCAAGTATTAAATTAACTCTTTCAGTGCCGAATAAATTCAGAGCATATGCAAACGACATAGATCCCGATCAGCCGTGGCGTAGCGTGGTGTCTGATCAGGATCTATGTTGTTTGCTATTTGCAAAGTTGCTTTTATGCGACATTGGCGGTGAAAGAGTTAAGTGGATGGATAACCTATAAGATGTTCATAATTAAATAATTTTATAGTCTTACAAATTCATCTAATTCAATCCCCAATATTTGAAACCAAAGGTCAGCCCTTAAACTGACAGGGCAGCCTTTCTTGGCATATTCCTGAGCCAGAGGTCCATGGTCGCCAGTTATCACTGAAATATAATATAAGACATAGTCTACACAGTATACAATCAGTTTAAACAAACCAGACATAGTCTACACAGTATACAATCAGTTTAAACAAACCAGACATAGTCTACACAGTATACAATCAGTTTAAACAAACCAGACGTAGTCTACACAGTATACAATCAGTTTTAAATAAACCAGACATAGTCTACAATCAGTTTTAAACAAACCAGACATAGTATGCACAGTATAAAATCAGTTTTAAACAAACAAATATACCAAAATTACATCAAATATCTCCATTTATATTTATTTTACTAAATTGACTCTATCATTAGTATTGTATTTGTAATTACTAGTAAATGTTAATGTAGCAAAGGTAATGTAGTAAAGGTAATGTAGTAAAGTTAACGTAGTAAAGATAATGTAGTAAAGTTAACGTAGTAAAGCTAATGTAGCCAAGCTAACGTAGCCAAGCTAACGTAGCCAAGCTAATGTAGCAACGCTAACGTAGTAAATGCTAACATAAATTCGCCAGTTTGACCCCATCACTGTACCTTTTTTTCCTAGTTTGACCCTATCGCTATCGAACATCTCTGCAGGAATTTCGCTACTGTCATCTACCCCAGTCTGACACTGGTTGATTGCCATATCACTGTACAATATACGCTGCAATATAATACATATAGCATATTAACCCATTCAACCCCAAGTAACTGACATGGACTGGTGCATGATATTTAACCCATTCAACACCAAGTAACCGACATGGACTGGTGCAGGATATTAACCCATTCAACACCAAGTAACCGACATGGACTGGTGCAGGATATTAACCCATTCAACACCAAGTAACCGACATGGACTGGTGCAGGATATTAACCCGTTCAACACCAAGTAACTGACATGGACTGGTGCACGATATTTAACCCATTCAACACCAAGTAACTGACATGGACTGGTGCATGATATTTAACCCATTCAACACCAAGTAACTGACATGGACTGGTGCATGATATTAACCCATTCAACATCAAGTAACTGACATGGACTGGTGCATGATATTAACCCAATCAACACCAAGTAACTGACATGGACTGGTGCATGATATTAACCCATTCAACACCAAGTAACTGACATGGACTGGTGCATGATATTAACCCATTCAACACCAAGTAACTGACATGGACTGGTGCATGATATTAACCCATTCAACACCAAGTAACTGACATGGACTGCTGCATGATATTAACCCATTCAACACCAAGTAACTGACATGGACTGGTGCATGATATTAACCCATTCAACACCAGGTAACTGACATGGACTGGTGCAGGATATTAACCCATTCAACACCAGGTAACTGACATGGACTGCTGCATGATATTAACCCATTCAACACCAAGTAACTGACATGGACTGGTGCATGATATTTAATCCATTCAACACCAAGTAACTGACATGGACTGGTGCACGATATTTAACCCATTCAACACCAAGTAACTGACATGGACTGGTGCATGATATTTAACCCATTCAACACCAAGTAACTGACATGGACTGCTGCATGATATTAACCCATTCAACACCAAGTAACTGACATGGACTGGTGCATGATATTAACCCATTCAACACCAAGTAACTGACATGGACTGGTGCATGATATTTAACCCATTCAACACCAAGTAACTGACATGGACTGGTGCATGATATTAACCCATTCAACACCAAGTAACTGACATGGACTGCTGCATGATATTAACCCATTCAACACCAAGTAACTGACATGGATTAGTGCATGATATTTTTAGACCAATAAATTCATAAGAAAATTACATTTGGACCAGTTCATTTATCAAAATGGGTAATTTTGTATAAAAAATAGTATTATTACTGGCAAAAAGTGCAGATCCTGATGAGACGGCTTGTCACAAGCCGGCTCATCTGGATCTACACTTTTTGTAAACCTATTTAGAGGTCTGTAGTGTTGAAAGGGTTAAATGAGTGGTCATGAATTTTGTTAATGAATTTATTAAACGAGCCGGCTCATCTGGATCTACACTTTTTGTAAGCCTATTTAGAGGTATGTAGGGTTAGTTGAAACAATATTAATTTCTTTGAATATACATAGTCTAGTATACATAATACCCGGTATGTACATACATGTAGGATTGAGGAGAAAGCAACTTGCTTATATGGTTACCTCTTTCCTATGTACATACATGTAGGATTGAGGAGAAAACAACCTGCTTATATGGTTACCTCTTTCCTATGTACATACATGTAGGATTGAGGAGAAAACAACTTGCTTATATGGTTACCTCTTTCCTATGTACATACATGTAGGATTGAGGAGAAAGCAACCTGCTTATATGGTTACCTCTTTCCTATGTACATACATGTAGGATTGAGGAGAAAACAACCTGCTTATATGGTTACCTCTTTCCTATGTACATACATGTAGGATTGAGGAGAAAACAACCTGCTTGTATGGTTACCTCTTTCCTATGTACATACATGTAGGATTGAGGAGAAAGCAACCTGCTTATATGGTTACCTCTTTCCTATGTACATACATGTAGGATTGAGGAGAAAGCAACTTGCTTATATGGTTACCGCTTTCCTATGTACATACATGTAGGATTGAGGAGAAAGCAACCTGCTTATATGGTTACCTCTTTCCTATGTACATACATGTAGGATTGAGGAGAAAGTAATCTGCGTGTATGGTTACCTCTTTCCTATGTACATACATGTAGGATTGAGGAGAAAGCAACTTGCTTATATGGTTACCTCTTTCCTATGTACATACATGTAGGATTGAGGAGAAAGCAACCTGCTTATATGGTTACCTCTTTCCTATGTACATACATGTAGGATTGAGGAGAAAGCAACTTGCTTATATGGTTACCTCTTTCCTATGTACATACATGTAGGATTGAGGAGAAAGCAACTTGCTTATATGGTTACCTCTTTCCTATGTACATACATGTAGGATTGAGGAGAAAGCAACTTGCTTATATGGTTACCTCTTTCCTATGTACATACATGTAGGATTGAGGAGAAAGCAACTTGCTTGTATGGTTACCTCTTTCCTATGTACATACATGTAGGATTGAGGAGAAAGCAACTTGCTTATATGGTTACCTCTTTCCTATGTACATACATGTAGGATTGAGGAGAAAGCAACTTGCTTATATGGTTACCTCTTTCCTATGTACATACATGTAGGATTGAGGAGAAAGCAACTTGCTTATATGGTTACCTCTTTCCTATGTACATACATGTAGGATTGAGGAGAAAGCAACTTGCTTGTATGGTTACCTCTTTCCTATGTACATACATGTAGGATTGAGGAGAAAGCAACTTGCTTATATGGTTACCTCTTTCCTATGTACATACATGTAGGATTGAGGAGAAAGCAACTTGCTTATATGGTTACCTCTTTTCTATGTACATACATGTAGGATTGAGGAGAAAGCAATCTGCTTGTATGGTTACCTCTTTCCTATGTACATACATGTAGGATTGAGGAGAAAGCAACCTGCTTATATGGTTACCTCTTTCCTATGTACATACATGTAGGATTGAGGAGAAAGCAACTTGCTTATATGGTTACCTCTTTCCTATGTACATACATGTAGGATTGAGGAGAAAGCAACTTGCTTATATGGTTATATGTACATACATGTAGGATTGAGGAGAAAGCAACTTGCTTATATGGTTATATGTACATACATGTAGGATTGAGGAGAAAGCAACCTGCTTATATGGTTACCTCTTTCCTATGTACATACATGTAGGATTGAGGAGAAAGCAACCTGCTTATATGGTTACCTCTTTCCTATGTACATACATGTAGGATTGAGGAGAAAGCAACCTGCTTATATGGTTACCTCTTTCCTATGTACATACATGTAGGATTGAGGAGAAAGCAACCTGCTTATATGGTTACCTCTTTCCTATGTACATACATGTAGGATTGAGGAGAAAGCAACCTGCTTATATGGTTACCTCTCTCCTATGTACATACATGTAGGATTGAGGAGAAAGCAACTTGCTTATATGGTTACCTCTTTCCTATGTACATACATGTAGGATTGAGGAGAAAGCAACTTGCTTGTATGGTTACCTCTTTCCTATGTACATACATGTAGGATTGAGGAGAAAGCAACCTGCTTATATGGTTACCTCTTTCCTATGTACATACATGTAGGATTGAGGAGAAAGCAACCTGCTTGTATGGTTACCTCTTTCCTATGTACATACATGTAGGATTGAGGAGAAAGCAACCTGCTTGTATGGTTACCTCTTTCCTATGTACATACATGTAGGATTGAGGAGAAAGCAACCTGCTTGTATGGTTACCTCTTTCCTATGTACATACATGTAGGATTGAGGAGAAAGCAACCTGCTTGTATGGTTACCTCTTTCCTATGTACATACATGTAGGATTGAGGAGAAAGCAACCTGCTTGTATGGTTACCTCTTTCCTATGTACATACATGTAGGATTGAGGAGAAAGCAACCTGCTTGTATGGTTACCTCTTTCCTATGTACATACATGTAGGATTGAGGAGAAAGCAACCTGCTTATATGGTTACCTCTTTCCTATGTACATACATGTAGGATTGAGGAGAAAGCAACCTGCTTGTATGGTTACCTCTTTCCTATGTACATACATGTAGGATTGAGGAGAAAGCAACCTGCTTATATGGTTACCTCTCTCCTATGTACATACATGTAGGATTGAGGAGAAAGCAACTTGCTTATATGGTTACCTCTTTCCTATGTACATACATGTAGGATTGAGGAGAAAGCAACTTGCTTATATGGTTACCTCTTTCTTGAGTACATACATGTAGGATTGAGGAGAAAGCAACTTGCTTATATGGTTACCTCTTTCCTGAGTACATACATGTAGGATTGAGGAGAAAGCAACTTGCTTATATGGTTACCTCTCTCCTATGTACATACATGTAGGATTGAGGAGAAAGCAACTTGCTTGTATGGTTACCTCTTTCCTATGTACATACATGTAGGATTGAGGAGAAAGCAACTTGCTTATATGGTTACCTCTTTCCTATGTACATACATGTAGGATTGAGGAGAAAGCAACTTGCTTATATGGTTACCTCTTTCCTATGTACATACATGTAGGATTGAGGAGAAAGCAACTTGCTTATATGGTTACCTCTTTCCTATGTACGTACATGTAGGATTGAGGAGAAAGCAACTTGCTTATATGGTTACCTCTTTCCTATGTACATACATGTAGGATTGAGGAGAAAGCAACTTGCTTATATGGTTACCTCTTTCCTATGTACATACATGTAGGATTGAGGAGAAAGCAACTTGCTTATATGGTTACCTCTTTCCTATGTACATACATGTAGGATTGAGGAGAAAGCAACTTGCTTGTATGGTTACCTCTTTCCTATGTACATACATGTAGGATTGAGGAGAAAGCAACCTGCTTGTATGGTTACCTCTTTCCTATGTACGTACATGTAGGATTGAGGAGAAAGCAACCTGCTTATATGGTTACCTCTTTCCTATGTACATACATGTAGGATTGAGGAGAAAGCAACCTGCTTATATGGTTACCTCTTTCCTATGTACATACATGTAGGATTGAGGAGAAAGCAACTTGCTTGTATGGTTACCTCTTTCCTATGTACATACACGTAGGATTGAGGAGAAAGCAACCTGCTTATATGGTTACCTCTTTCCTATGTACATACATGTAGGATTGAGGAGAAAGCAACTTGCTTATATGGTTACCTCTTTCCTATGTACATACATGTAGGATTGAGGAGAAAGCAACTTGCTTATATGGTTACCTCTTTCCTATGTACATACATGTAGGATTGAGGAGAAAGCAACTTGCTTATATGGTTACCTCTTTCCTATGTACATACATGTAGGATTGAGGAGAAAGCAACTTGCTTATATGGTTACCTCTTTCCTATGTACATACATGTAGGATTGAGGAGAAAGCAACTTGCTTATATGGTTACCTCTTTCCTATGTACATACATGTAGGATTGAGGAGAAAGCAACTTGCTTATATGGTTACCTCTTTCCTATGTACATACATGTAGGATTGAGGAGAAAGCAACTTGCTTATATGGTTACCTCTTTCCTATGTACATACATGTAGGATTGAGGAGAAAGCAACTTGCTTATATGGTTACCTCTTTCCTATGTACGTACATGTAGGATTGAGGAGAAAGCAACCTGCTTATATGGTTACCTCTTTCCTATGTACATACATGTAGGATTGAGGAGAAAGCAACTTGCTTATATGGTTACCTCTTTCCTATGTACGTACATGTAGGATTGAGGAGAAAGCAACCTGCTTATATGGTTACCTCTTTCCTATGTACATACATGTAGGATTGAGGAGAAAGCAACCTGCTTATATGGTTACCTCTTTCCTATGTACATACATGTAGGATTGAGGAGAAAGCAACCTGCTTGTATGGTTACCTCTTTCCTATGTACATACATGTAGGATTGAGGAGAAAGCAACCTGCTTATATGGTTACCTCTTTCCTATGTACATACATGTAGGATTGAGGAGAAAGCAACTTGCTTATATGGTTACCTCTTTCCCACGAATCATTTACAAAATATACCGTTTATATTAGGCAACAAAATTACTGTCAAATATTGAGTAACTCATTAATTTTAGAATGAGAGAAAATAATTTGAAACAGATATTAAAGTATGAATAATTTTGATGGTGGTTGTGCAACAGGGTGACCAAATGTGCTTGATCATCCAACTACACCACCACACTTAGCAATGATAATATTGGATTGGAGAAAATAAAAAAAGCTAAATATGGAGGACAGCGAATCAGATTCAGATGCCACCGGCTCGTGCATGTACGGAAACTGAGTAGGCGTTCCATATGGCAATTGTTTCATGTGGTGTTATGCACCTAGAGCCTATAAATACATACTGCGCTCATTTGCATAGTTATTACACTAGTGTAATATGAAAAATATGCAATGGCGATATTACCTGCCTGCAGCACAAATTATGCTATAAATAAACATACTTATAACTAGCGATGGGACCGAATAGCTAAATGGAATCCGAAAATGGTATTCGAATATTCGATATATATATCATAACTTTTTCCAACATCGGTAAACGTGTGTAAATATTTTACACATCGACAAATTGGCTTCTATTGACATGGATTTAGTTAATGCTTCTAACAGGCACCCAGGTAAACCACCCACCTTCTGCATCATCACCAAACCATTAAAGCATCACTATATCGTAATAAAGGATGTTTTTTCGTAAAATATAAATACTAATATAAGTGTGTTTACAAAAGTGGAAATAGTGACCGACAGACTCGGAAAGTCCTACTTTCGGTTTCGAGTTTGTTTTATCGCAAAACAACACTGTTTACTAATTGAACATAATTATGCAATTTATAATATAAGAATACATAATACCATACGCAAAATTTGAATTTTTCAAATATCTTTTATTTCATGCGATATAGGGCTGCTTTAAATATATACTGTTATGTTATATTTCGGGTTTTACGCCTGCATCAGCACCATTTCGGGCTATATCGCCGGTGGGCAGTTTACTTAACAACACCTTTCCTGCGCAGGCTCCAGCGGTTAACCAGTACCTGGGTGCACCAAACTCCGTAAGAAACTGCCAGCTTTTTCATATAAATGAGACACGGCCTGAGCGGGGCTCGAACCCATGACCATCAGTGATGATAGGTTACAGTGGTATACAAGTCAGCGACCTTAACCACTCGACCATGGAGGCGGACTAAATATACACTAGTATGTATACAAATTTATTTTAGCTCGATTGCGAAACAAGTTCTTTCAACTTATATTAATCACTCTCGAGACCTCATTCCTGATGGAATCCATCGCCACGAGGGAGAGAGAAGAGGCAATGTGGAATTTAAATGCCTTGCCTAAGGGCACAATCGTAACGGCTCCAGCGGGGCTCAAACTCAGGACCTTTCGCACCTGAAGCGAACGCGCATCCACTGCGCTATCACGACTTCCATATATACTAGTAGCATAAAGATGTAGTAAGCTGTTAGAACGTATGGCACTAACCAGTCTATTGATGTCATTTGACTTCAGTGGTAATTGGACAAGTCCCCATAATGTATATGTGCTGAAAGAGTAAAACATTACAAATTTAATATTCACTGTTTAAAGGGAAGCAACCCAAACAATAAAACGTTAATTTCATTGTCTGAGTGATGTCCCCTGCATAAATATGTTTTAACTGTCAATTGTATTTTAATCTCTCAGAAAACAAACAGAGAATTTCAGCGACATAATTGTTAAGAATAACATATACACATGTACGTACTTCAAAAATGAAGTCCAGGGATAAGTCGGACAGACATTAGTACAAATTTCATATAATTATAGGGTATAGTGATGTGTAATTTATTACAGTTGCAGCACTATTAAAACAGCCAGTGTCATAAAATCTTGGAATATGTTAGCTAGTTTTGACATAATTTACTAATCAGTTCAGAAAAGTCGAAAACAGATTTTCAAGATGGCCCGTGCTCAGAACAACTTAACCTCTAGTTGATCTATTATATATAGCATACCAAGTTCTGTCAAAATTGACAATCTACTATACCGTACCAAGTTCTGTCAAAATTGACAATCTACTATACCGTACCAAGTTTTGTCAAAATTGACAATCTACTATACCGTACCAAATTTTGTCAAAATTGACAATCTACTATACCATACCAAGTTTTGTCAAAATTGACAATCTACTATACCGTACCAAGTTTTGTCAAAATTGACAATCTACTATACCGTACCAAGTTTTGTCAAAATTGACATAGCAGTTTAGAATGAGTTATCGAAAATAGATTTTCAATAATAAAAAATAGAAAAACTCGAAAACGCGAAATTGGAAGATTTTACAACGAATGATAAATTCTTACACCAGTCCGATTAGCGTAGTGGTTAGCAGGTTTGCTTCTCACCGGGAAGTATATGTGATGGTATGTCTGATTAGCGCGCTCGCTTCTCACCAATGCAACCCGGGTTCGATCCTCGGACCGGGACATATGTGAGATGGTACGGTGGTCGCAAGATCGGACAGGTGGGTTTTCTCCGGGTACACCGGTCACACGAATTACCACATTTACGCTTTCATCTGCGCCAACGAGAGTGATTAATATATGTTTTTTAAAATTAAATCATTCTTACCAGCTAGTAACCAGTATTCACCAATGAGAGTGATTAATATAAGTTGTTAAAGCTTGTTTCGCAATAAATAAAGTTTTAATGTGGAAGTTGCGGTGGCGCGTTCGCTTCAGGTGCGAAAGTTTGAGCAAGGTTATGCAAGGTATCTAATTTCCACTCTCTCCCTCGTGGCGATGGATTCCATCAGGAATGAGGTCTTGAGAGTGATTCATATAAGTTGTAAGAACTTGTTTCGTAATCAAACTAAAATAAATTTGTATAAACAAATATTCTTACCCTCATGAGTCACCAGTATTCACCAACGAGAGTGTTTCATATAAATTGTTAAAGCTTGTTTCGCAATTGTTGCTATATAAAGTTTAAAATATTCTTACCCGCTCGAGTCACCAGTATTGTAGTTAGGGTTCTGTAGGCACATAATCACTTCGAGAAAATCCTTTGGAGCATACACAGGCCGGATCTGACTTAAATCTATCAAATAATGAACACACATAAACAGTGTACATTCTGCTGTCACTTAAATCTATCAAATAATGAACACACATAAACAGTGTACATTCTGCTGTCACTTAAATCTATCAAATAATGAACACACATAAACAGTGTACATTCTGCTGTCACAAAAATCATTTTGATTCCTCTTACTGACAGCCATGACAAGGGATGATATCGAAGCCTAGTGAGACAAGGTTTGCCATGATTCTAAACTGAGACATTCGACAGATGCATCACAAAATATACAAGAGGGTCAGCTGACTACACTTTTTTTCACCATTTTAATAGCTTGGAAAGAGCATCGATAATTCCTACCAAATGTGGTTCGTGAGATGTTTGAAGAATTTGTGCTATTTTTAGATGGCAGTCATATATTCGTGACAACTTCCATCTTAACCCTTTCTCTCATAGAAGCACCTCTTGACGCCATTACCAATATGATATACATTGACAATGTAGTAGCCAAACCAATGTTCATAAACCCTTTCCCTCATAGAATCACCTCTTGACGCCATTACCAATATGATATACATTGACAATGTAGTAGCCAAACCAATGTTCATTAACCCTTTCCCTCATAGAAGCACCTCTTGACGCCATTACCAATACGATATACATTGACAATGTAGTAGCAAACCAATGATCATAAACCCTTTCCCTCATAGAAGCACCTCTTGACGCCATTACCAATACGACATACATTAACTGTAGTAGCAAACCAATGTTCATAAACCCTTTCCCTCATAGAAGCACCTCTTGACGCCATTACCAATACGACATACATTGACAATGTAGTAGCCAAACCAATGTTCATTAACCCTTTCCCTCATAGAAGCACCTCTTGACGCCATTACCAATACGATATACATTGACAATGTAGTAGCCAAACCAATGTTCATAAACCCTTTCCCTCATAGAAGCACCTCTTGACGCCATTACCAATATGATACATTGACAATGTAGTAACCAAACCAATGTTCATAAACCCTTTCCCTCATAGAATCACCTCTTGACGCCATTACCAATATGATATACATTGACAATGTAGTAGCCAAACCAATGTTCATAAACCCTTTCCCTCATAGAATCACCTCTTGACGCCATTACCAATACGATAGCTAAATGGCTGTAGCTAACTGGCTGTTGTTTGTATGGAGATATAATAGTATATTAACCTAAATCACTATGGAGGTGGGATAGATATGGCGACTACTTATCTCCACTGCATGATAGCTAACTGGCTGTCGTTTGTATAGAGATATAATAGTATATTAACCTAAATCTCTATGTAGTCCCAGTAATATCTATGGAGGTGGGATAGATATGGCAACTACTTATCCACTGCATAATAGCTAACTGGCTGTCGTTTGTATGGAGATATAATAGTATATTAACCTAAATCACTATGGAGGTGGGATAGATATGGCGACTACTTATCCACTGCCTGATAGCTAACTGGCTGTCGTTTGTATGGAGATATAATAATATATTAACCTAAATCACTATGGAGGTGGGATAGATATGGCGACTACTTATCCACTGCCTGATAGCTAACTGGCTGTCGTTTGTATGGAGATATAATAGTATAACTAAATCTCTATGAAGGACAGGGTTACGGTAACATAAAAATACATGTACACAAAATAGAATTGCCAGGCAGTAACATTATTCTTGCATAGAATCCTCAATCCTACATGTATTTTCTTATTGTGATCATTATATTATGTATATTCATTGAAATAAAATATTGTTTAAACTAATCCACTAATGTACTACATCGTGTATTATTTTAAATTATCACGCTACCATTATGGTTTAGCACTTGTAATTATAATTTCATATATGGCTGAAATTGTGATGATGATGATGATTGAGCTTATTGACCCTCGGGCTGAAATTGTCTGTGAGCTCTCGGGTCTATATCTGCACAGCTGGTTACCACTTATAATTATGGTATATTGGTTCCCGGCTCTATATGTATTCAGCTGGTTATAACTTACCTGGACCATCCGTTCCCAGCTCTGTCCACCTGGAATGCAGATCTTTCCGTTCCTTGTCTGGTCTCTGTAACAATACGGTAACAAAGCCATAAATATATGTATCCTTTAAGGTGATAGATACATGTACCATGTCGATTTTTGAAAGTATAAAAACTGTCTAATTTCAAGGTATAGGGTTTATTCTAGAGTAGAAAAAATGGCAGGATGGGTCAAAAGATGGGCAGGGTGGATCAAAAAAGGGGGTCGTGATAGCGCAGTGGATGCGCGTTCGCTTCAGGTGCGAAAGGTCCGGAGTTCGAGCCCTGCTGAAGCCGTTACGATTGTGCCCTTAGGCAAGGCATTTAAATTCCACATTGCCTCTTCTCTCTCCCTCATGGCGATGGTTTCCATCAGGAATGAGGTCTCGAGAGTTATTAATATAAGTTGAAAGAACTTGTTTCGCAATCGAGCTTAAATAAATTTGTATAAACTAAAAAAGGGGCAATGTGGATCAAAATAGGGGCAGGGTGGATCAAAAAAGGGGCAATGTGGATCAAAATAGGGGCAGGGTGGGTCAAAAAAGGGGCAATGTGGATCAAAATAGGGGCAGGGTGGATAAAAAAAAGGGGCAATGTGGATCACAATAGGGGCAGGGTGGATCAAAAAAGGGGCAACGTGGATCAAAATAGGGGCAGGGAGGGTCAGAAATGAAGCAAGGTGCCTTTTGAGCCATGATGAGGTGAGTGAAGAGATATTTTGGGGTTATCCCTAGAAAAGTGTGCTAAATTAAGGTCATTGAATAAAGAGGCAGTAATTCATATTGGTGAAAAGGGTGGAAGTTATGTAGGTCTGCCCGAAAACACCTGTTGAGGCTTTCGCTTATATAGAATTTTTTATTAAAAAAAAAAAGAAAATTTAAAAATAAATTAAAATGGTAAAAGGGCAGTGGTAAATGGGTAACGGGCAAAAGGGGTTAAAAAGGGAACGCCCTGCCATTCTGCTCTAGAAAAAATCCTAATACATGCAAGTTAATTGACCGGGCGTAACCATTTCCTACACAGGGCTTTAGGTTAGTATATTACTCCACACATACAACAGCCATTTATAGCTATCAATCAGCGGATAAGCAGTCGGCACGAGCTACATCCATATATATTACTGAGACTACACGAGATTCTGACCTTAATTCGGAACAGTTTATACAAATTGAATTTAGTTCGATTGTGAACTCCATGTAGTTCTTACAACAGTAGTTAAATTGCTTTCGAGACATCAATTCCTGACGGAATCCATCGCCATAAGGGAGAGAGAAGAAGCAATGTGGAATTTAAGTACCTTGCATAAGGGCACAATCGTAACTGCTACAGCTGGGTGCAAATGGCAGACATAAAAGCAAAAGGGTGGGGCTAAAAAGGGACAGGCTGAGGCGCCAACTTTTCCAACATCTTTGTTTTGACAATGATGGGAAAGGTGCATCAATGTGATAGAAAGTGCCCTTGCTAAAAAAAATATTTCTTTTATATTTCGGGTTTTTTTACGCCTGCATCAGCACCATTTTGGGCTATATCGCCAGCGGGCAGTTTACTTAACAACACCATTCCTGGCCAGGCTCCAGCGGTTAACCAGTACTTGGGTGCACCAACCTCCGTAAGAAACTGCCAACTTTTTCATATAAATGAGACACGGCCTGAGCGGGGCTCGAACCCGTGACCATCAGTGATGATAGGTTACAGTGGTATACAAGTCAGCGACCTTAACCACTCGACCACGGAGGCGGACCCTGGCTAAAAACAGCATTGAACAGCATTTATATAGTTGTAAAAAGCATACCTTTCGGGCAAGTGGTATATTGAGCTCTGTACACATGCTGTTTAAACTCTTCAAGATTCTCTTCTCCCATGCTTGCTGAAAATATATAAACGTAAGCACTCGGAGAAAATATATAAACGTAAGCACTCGGAGACAATATATAAACGTAAGCACTCGGAGAAAATATATAAACGTAAGCACTCGGAGAAAATATATAAACGTAAGCACTCGGAGAAAATATATAAACGTAAGCACTCGGAGAAAATATATAAACGTAAGCACTCGGAGAAAATATATAAACGTAAGCACTCGGAGAAAATATATAAACGTAAGCACTCGGAGAAAATATATAAACGTAAGCACTCGGAGAAATATATAAACGTAAGCACTCGGAGAAATATATAACGTAAGCACTCGGAGACAATATATAAACGTAAGCACTCGGAGAAAATATATAAACGTAAGCACTCGGAGAAAATATATAAACGTAAGCACTCGGAGAAAATATATAAACGTAAGCACTCGGAGACAATATATAAACGTAAGCACTCGGAGAAAATATATAAACGTAAGCACTCGGAGAAAATATATAAACGTAAGCACTCGGAGAAAATATATAAACGTAAGTACTCGGAGAAAATATATAAACGTAAACACTTGGAGAAAATATATAAACGTAAACACTCGGAGAAAATATATAAACGTAAGCACTCGGAGAAAATATATAAACGTAAGCACTCGGAGAAAATATAACATTTACCAAGATATAGAGAATATTTGTGTTTATTATATAACGCCACTCGTGGAAATACAAATTTCAGTGATATTTCGAGCATAAATAGATATTTCGAGCATAAATAGATATTTCGAGCATAAATAGATATTTCGAGCATAAATAGATATTTCGAGCATAAATAGATATTTCGAGCATAAACAGATATTTCGAGCATAAATCGATATTTCGAGCATAAATAGATATTTCGAGCATAAATCGATATTTCGAGCATAAATAGATATTTCGAGCATAAATTGATATTTCGAGCATAAACAGATATTTCGAGCATAAATCGATATTTCGAGCATAAATAGATATTTCGAGCATAAATAGATATTTCGAGCATAAACAGATATTTCGAGCATAAATCGATATTTCGAGCATAAATCGATATTTCGAGCATAAATAGATATTTCGAGCATAAATAGATATTTCGAGCATAAATAGATATTTCGAGCATAAATAGATATTTCGAGCATAAATAGATATTTCGAGCATAAATAGATATTTCGAGCATAAATAGATATTTCGAGCATAAATTGATATTTCGAGCATAAATAGATATTTCGAGCATAAATAGATATTTCGAGCATAAATTGATATTTCGAGCATAAATAGATATTTCGAGCATAAATAGATATTTCGAGCATAAATAGATATTTCGAGCATAAATAGATATTTCGAGCATAAATAGATATTTCGAGCATAAATAGATATTTCGAGCATAAATAGATATTTCGAGCATAAATAGATATTTCGAGCATAAATAGATATTTCGAGCATAAATAGATATTTCGAGCATAAATAGATATTTCGAGCATAAATAGATATTTCGAGCATAAATAGATATTTCGAGCATAAATCGATATTTCGAGCATAAATAGATATTTCGAGCATAAATAGATATTTCGAGCATAAATAGATATTTCGAGCATAAATAGATATTTCGAGCATAAATTGATATTTCGAGCATAAATAGATATTTCGTTGATCAGATGAAATAAAATCCTATCTTACACTAATAAACACAAATCTTCTTTTTCTTTTATGATTTCCAATGAGTTTGGCACTAATATAATATTTGCTTTCAAATTTGATTTATTTTAGTGCTGAGCCCATTGCACTACAATACACAACGCCTGTAATAAGAAATAGTTCAGGTATAATTTTCAAGTTAGTTTCTCTTTGCTGTCAAAATTAAAAACTCCAGACAAAACAAATTCATTAGAATATAATTATTATTAATAATAAACTGTTCATGATAGCCAGAAAACAGCTAAAATACAAAATTACATCTAACCGCGCATGAATACGAAACGCAATCAGTGACAGAGCAAATGCCATCTTTCACTGTTTCAAAGGAGTGTAAGATAGTTTTCTTTCACTGAGAAAACAAAACTCTGCCATTCATTGTAAACAATAAAAGAAATACTGTGATACCCAACCGTTGATATATGTTGCCTGGTCAACGATAAAAATATATTTTTAACACCAAGACCATTAATTGAGCCGTATTGAGTTTCTAATCATACTGTCATTTTGCCAGAAGTAAAAAATTGAACAATCGGCAGACGGAGCTATATTTATTTGATTTTTTCCGTTTCTCTGCAAATATTTTGTTTAAACACACTGTCATTGGAAATGATATTCTTTAACCCTTCCAACACCACATACTTCAAAATAGGCTACAAAAAGTGTAGATCCTGATTAGTCGGCTCATGACAAGCCGCCTCATCAGGATCTATACTTTTTGCCAGTAATATTACTACATTTAGACAAAATTAACTATTTTGATAAATGAACTGGTTCAAAATGTAATTTAATTATTAATATATTGGTCTAAAAATATCATAGCCAGTCAATGTCAGTTACTTGGTGTTGAATGGGTTAAATATCATGCAGCAGTCCATGTCAGTTACTTGGTGTTGAATGGTTAAATATCATGCACCAGTCCATGTCAGTTACTTGGTGTTGAATGGTTAAATATCATGCACCAGTCCATGTCAGTTACTTGTTGAATGGGTTAAATATCATGCACCAGTCCATGTCAGTTACTTGGTGTTGAATGGGTTAATATCATGCACCAGTCCATGTCAGTTACTTGGTGTTGAATGGGTTAATATGCTATATGTATTATATTGCAGCGTATATTGTACAGTGATATGGCAATCAACCAGTGTCAGACTGGGGTAGATGACAGTAGCGAAATTCCTGCAGAGATGTTCGATAGCGATAGGGTCAAACTAGGAAAAAAAGGTACAGTGATGGGGTCAAACTGGGAAATAAAGGTACAGTGATGGGGTCAAACTAGGGAAAAAAGGTACAGTGATGGGGGTCAAACTAGGGAATAAAGGTACAGTGATGGGGTCAAACTGGGGAAAAAAGGTACAGTGATGGGGTCAAACTGGGGAAAAAAGGTACAGTGATGGGGTCAAACTAGAGGGGTCAAACTAGGAAAAAGGTACAGTGATGGGTCAAACTGGGGAAAAGGTACAGTGATGGGGTCAAACTGGGGAAAAAAGGTACAGTGATGGGGTCAAACTAGGAAAAAAGGTACAGTGATGGGGTCATCAAACTAGGAAAAAAGGTACAGTGATGGGGTCAAACTGGGAAAAAAGGTACAGTGATGGGGTCAAACTGGGGAATAAAGGTACAGTGATGGGGTCAAACTGGGGAATAAAGGTACAGTGATGGGGTCAAACTGGGGAATAAAGGTACAGTGATGGGGTCAAACTGGGGAAAAGGTACAGTGATGGGGTCAAACTGGGAAAAAAGGTACGGATGGGGTCAAACTGGGGAAAAAAGGTACAGTGATGGGGTCAAACTGGGGGAAAAGGTACAGTGATGGGTCAAACTGGGGAAAAAAGGTACAGTGATGGGGTCAAACTGGGGAAAAAAGGTGCAGTGATGGGGTCAAACTGGGAAAAAGGTACAGTGATGGGGTCAAACTGGGAAAAAAGGTACAGTGATGGGGTCAAACTGGGGAATAAAGATGCAGTGATGGGTCAAACTGGGGGAAAATGGTGCAGTGATGGGGTCAAACTAGGTTTAAATAAGCAACACATGCATGTCAGGTGTGATAAATACTTGAGGAATGTACTATGTTCAATAGATTTATACATGAAATGAAACCCTTCTAATCACTTTTATGTCTTCAAATTAGTACTAGATCAATATATCTGTCATTATTCCAAATAACTTCAGCAGACTGGAAGATACAGAAACCTGTTCCAGGCATGCAATCATCTAGGAATAAAACTCATTTTTCACTCTAATATAATTATGTCTGGCAATGTTTACTGGCTTACTGGTTACTGTTCTACTAGAAAGCTGTTAATATGTCCGATTACATTAGTATCTAATTGCTATACAACATCTGAATTATTAACAGACTGGTACCTGAAGGATAGTGCCACAACAAAAGGATATTCAAAATGTCTGTTTTACGTTTATTTATCGTCGCTACCGGTTACCCATATGAGCGACGCCTCCTGAAGAGATTAGTCATTTTAGATTTTTGGAGGATAGTGCAATGTTACAGACAGAGACCCATTCCAGAGTCTCCTCTGGTTCTTTTACATGCATGGTGTAAAGCACCGACACGAGACCTCGGTTTAATGTCCAATCTGAAAGACTGTTAATTTTATTAGGGTCAGACGGGGGATCAAATCTGCAATCCCTGGATTACAAGTCCATCGTGTTAACCATTGAACTACTGATCCGTCTGTAGGATATCCAAAGTATGAGGTAATACCTATTTATTTCACATACAGCCAGGGTTCATTCTAGGTCAGAATTTTTGGGAGAAGTGAGAAAGCGCGTGATCGCTTCCTTAAATGGTGTTCTTTAATATACTTCTGCAAAATAGGGTTAAAATG
This sequence comes from Archivesica marissinica, assembly GCA_014843695.1. NCBI lineage: Eukaryota > Metazoa > Mollusca > Bivalvia > Venerida > Vesicomyidae > Archivesica > Archivesica marissinica. The sequence goes on along the minus strand of JABXNX010000141.1, from coordinate 56,144 downwards.
CACAGTACAACCATTAAATACAACATTTGAATAGAAAGAGTGCTTTATAATGGGCCAGTGTATCTTACTAGACAAATTTTTTTTTAGGGAGAAGTGGGGCACCCAGAGGGCGAAGTTAGGGTCCCTAGGGCGACAATTTCGCCCACATCGCCCTCTCAAGCCAAACATTTACACGCAACTTATGGAAGGATCCAGCTTAAAATCAGCATTTCCAAACCAAACATTTACCCTCAACTTATGGCTGAGATCGACTTACGGCTGAGATCGACTTATGGCTGAGATCGACTTATGGCTGAGATCGACTTATGGCCACAAATATATGGCATAACAAAAAGAATTATGTCAATGGTGGTCGCTAGATTGGACATGGTTTTTTATATATAAGTCGCAATCATTGTAAAATAAAGAAAATTGAAACTTTTAAAAAAACATTTTTTATAATGAAGCCATTATTATCTAGTGGTTTGAAGCAGTCTGTAATCTGTTATGTTATATTTCGGGTTTTACGCCTGCATCAGCACCATTTTGGGCTATATCGCCGGCGGGCAGTTTACCTAACAACACCTTTCCTGGGCAGGCTCCAGCGGTTAACCAGTACTTGGGTGCACCAAACTCCGTAAGAAATTGCCAACTTTTTCATATAAATGAGACATGGCCTGAGCGGGGCTCGAACCCGTGACCATCAGTGATGATAGGTTACAGTGGTATACAAGTCAACGACCGTAACCACTCGACCACGGAGGCGGACGAAGCAGTCTCTTGGAATTGTTATACACAAATTACCTTTCTATAATTCCTTGAGGAAAGGAGAGTGGCCAATATGTCTGTAATATGCGGATTTTAGAAGTCCAAAGGAAAAATCGTACTGACAATTTTATTGGTTCATATCAATTTATTTTAGCTCGATTGCGAAACAAATTCATACAACTTACATTAATCACTCTCGAGACCTCATTCCTGATGGAATCCATCGCCATGAGGGAGAGAGAAGAAAGAGGCAACGTGGTATTTAAATGCCTTGCCTAAGGGCACAATCGTAACGTCTCAAACTCCGGACCTTTCGCACCTGAAGCGAACGCGCATCCACGGCGCTATCACGACTTCCACGACAGTTCTATTGTCATTGCATGGCTATGCATGATAGAAATACACACAAATTATGATTGAACCTTTCTTTATTCAGAATAAACTTTCTAAAATATTTGAGTCAAAAACATGTTATGGTGGTATGGTGGTAATTAATAAAAATATACATGTAGATAGGATCTTACACGAGTGGTGATTTATGAAACGAGATTCATAAAATATGGTATGAAAGCACGCATAATAAAAAGCCACAGGGCATACAAGTGTTTTTGGTAAGGGCCTCCCAAGGATGTCTTCTGTATAAGTGATGGTTTACCAATATAAAACACTCTTTTATGCTTTTCGACGCATGATTTTAATTTCAAGCTTAAGAACACTGGTAGGGTGGCGGTTTACTGAGGGCGTTGAGAATCCGTCCTTGGATGTGGGTGGGTTTACTGTGGGTGTTGAGAATCCGTCCTCAAATGTGGGTGGAGATTTACTGTGGGTGTTGAGAATGTCCTTGGATGTGGGTGGAGATTTACTGTGGGTGTTGAGAATCCGTCCTGGGATGTGGGTGGAGATTTACTGTGGGTGTTGAGAATCCGTCCTTGGATGTGGGTGGAGATTTACTGTGGGTGTTGAGAATCCGTCCTCGGATGTGGGTGGAGATTTACTGTGGGTGTTGAGAATCCATCCTCTGATGTGGGTAGAGTTTACTGTGGTGTTAAGAATCCTACTCGGATGAGGTGGAGTTTACTGTGGGTGTTGAGAATCCGTCCTTGGATGTGGTGGAGATTTACTGTGGGTGTGAGAATCCGTCCTCGGAGTGGGTGGAGTTTACTGTGGGTGTTGAGATCCGTCCTAGGATGTAGGTGGAGATTTACTGTGGGTGTTGAGAATCCGTCCTCGGATGTGGGTGAGATTTACTGTGGGTGTTGAGAATCCGTCCTTGGATGTGGGTGGAGTTTACTGTGGGTGTTGAGAATCCTTCTTGGATGTGGGTGGAGATTACTGTGCGTGTGAGAATCCGTCCTCTGATGTGGGTGGAGATTTACTGTGGGTGTAAGAATCCGTCCTCGGATGTGAGTGGAGATTTACTGTGGGGTTGAGAATCCGTCCTCGGATGTGGGTGGAGATTTACTGTGGGTGTTGTGAATCCGTCCTTGGATGTGGGTGGAGGTTTACTGTGGGGGTTGAGAATCCGTCCTGGATGTGGGTGGAGATTTACTATGGGTGTTGAGAATCGTCCTCGGATGTGGGTGGAGTTTTACTGTGGGGGTTGAGAATCCATCCTTGGATGTGGGTGGAGATTTACTGTGGGTGTTGAGAATCCGTCCTCGGATGTGGGTGGAGATTTACTGTGGGTGTTGAGAATCCGTCCTCGGATGTAGGTGGAGATTTACTGTGGGTGTTGAGAATCCGTCCTTCGGATGTAGGTGGAGATTTACTGTGGGTGTAGAAAGGTTCTTTGTGATCTGTTTTGGTAGGTGTAGACAACAAACTTCAGCAAATTTTAATTAAACATACCTGAGCTTTCCGAAGGTATACTAAAGGTTCTTTGATGTGCTCTGTTGGAGTGGACGGTGGATGCGGAGATACGGGATGTGTCTGTAGGTACTGGTAGATTACATTACGGAGCTTCCTCTCCCAACCTGTCAATGAAACGTCTCATCGTCAACAATAAAATTTATATTTGGAGTTTTAAAGAAATAAAATTGGATGACTGTCATGAGTTGTGATAGCACAGTGGTAACATGCTCGCTTCAAGTGCAAAAGGCCCTAGAGTTTGGGCCTAGCCTAACCATTACGATTGTGCCCTTAGGCAAGGCATTTAAATTCCACATTGCTCTTTTCTCTCCCTCGTGGCGATGGATTCCATCAGGAATGAGGTCTCGAGAGTGATTAATATAAGTTGTAGGAACTTGTTTCGCAATGGAGCTAAAATAAATGTATAAACACTGGACCTTTTGGACCTGAAGTGGATGTGCTACCTTTGCACTATCACAACTTCCACAAGCTGAAATATTGGTGACTTTGGCTATTACGACAGACTATCAAATCCAGGGATCATTCTAGAGGGCGGCGATGTGGGCGAAATAGTCGCCCTAGGGACCCTGACTTCGCCCTCTGGGGGCCCCACTTCTCCCTCAAATAAAAATAATTATTTTTTGGTTTTTAAGATTTTCAAACAAAACTTTGTCTAGTAAGATACACTGGCCTATTATAAAGCACTCCTTCTATTCAAATGTTGTATTTAATGGTTGTACTGTGCATTTTAACCCTATTTTGCAGAAGTATATTAAAGAACACCATTTAAGAAAGCGATCACGCGCTTTCTCACTTCTCCCAAATATTCTGACCTAGAATGAACCCTGGACGCAATCACGCGCTTTCTCACTTCTCCCAAAAATTCTGACCAGAATGAACCCTGGAAGCGATCACGCGCTTTCTCACTTCTCCCAAAAATTCTGAGCTAGAATGAACCCTGGAAGCAATCACGCGCTTTCTCACTTCTCCCAAATATTCTGACCTAGAATGAACCCTGGAAGCGATCACGCGCTTTCTCACTTCTCCCAAAAATTCTGAGCTAGAATGAACCCTGGAAGCGATCACGCGCTTTCTCACTTCTCCCAAAAATTCTGACCTAGAATGAACCCTGGAAGCGGTCACGCGCTTTCTCACTTCTCCCAAAAATTCTGACCTAGAATGAACCCTGCAAATCATAAAATTAAAAATGTTCGGACTGTACGCACGACAAATGGTATGTATTAGTTTATTTTGTATTTACAATGTATTAGTTTATTGTAAGAAGACAGCTTACCTGAAGATGCTAAACCAGACTGTACACCTTTCTTCAGTTCTGACACACGAATATTTGTCTGGGCAATTTCACTCTGGAATATCCAACACATTATAACAATGAAAGGCTAAATGTACAAGGTAGGGTTTATTCCAGAGTAGAAAAAATGGCATGGTGGGTCAGAAATGAGGCAGGGTGGGTCAGGAAAGAGGCAAGGCAATGTGGAAGTCATGATAGCGCAGTGGATGCGCGTTTGCTTCAGGTGCAAAAGGTCCGGAGTTCGAACCCCACTGGAGCCGTTACGAATGTGCCCTTAGGCAAGGCATTTAAATTGAAATAACTTGTTTCGCAATCGAGCTAAAATAAATTTGTATAAACTAAACTAAAGAGGCAAGGGGCATTTTTAGTCACGAAGGAGGTAGGTGCAGGAGAGGGTATTTGGGGGTTACCCCTGGAACATTTTGCTAACTTACGCTGATTGAAAGCTAATTATGATTGATCAAATAGGCACTAGGGCAGTACCTTCATCAGTCAATGTTATGTTATATTTCGGGTTTTACGCCTGCATCAGCACCATTTTGGGCTATATCGCCGGCGGGCAGTTTACCTAACAACACCTTTCCTGGGCAGGCTCCAGCGGTTAACCAGTACTTGGGTGCACCAACCTCTGTAAGAAACTGCCAACTTTTTCATATAAATGAGACACGACCTGAGCGGGGATCTAAACCCGTGACCATCAGTGATGATAGGTTACAGTGGTATACAAGTCAGCGACCGTAACCACTCGACCACGGAGGCGGTTCTTCATCGGTCAAAAGAGCGGACAACTTCAAGTTTACAAAGGTCTGCCCACCTGAAGGCACTATTTATTAAAAAAAGAAAAAATATTTGAAAACAAAAAAGGCTAAAAGGGCGGAGCTAACTGCTTAGGTCATATTGCGACTCTCCAGATATTATTGGTAGAGGAAGACCCTGGACTGGGTCCGAGCACCCAAGTAGAACCACCGATATTCCGATAGCTTCCTCACTTGAAATAATTTGACACCCCATTAGTGTGGCTTCCGTAATTCTATGGCTAGCATTGGACTTTGAATCGATGGGCCCTGGGTTTGTTACTCGGTCAGGGCACGCACATGGTGTCATTAAGCAAGGCACCTCACACACATTGCTTAGTACTGGTTAACTGCTTAGGCCACCTAAGCCTGCCATGAAAACACGTCTACGTCCGTGCAACAGCCTTGAAGGGGCTCGACATTAATGGTACATACATAAAGAGATATCTATCTATCTTCTGTTAATGTCGAACCCCTCGCGGGGACGTAAACATGTTGCACGTCAAAAAAACCGCAAAGAAGTTAAAAGTATGAGTTGTTAAAAGTATAATTTAAGAAAGTAATGAAAATAAGTTGTGGTAAAAGTTTAAAAGCAGCTGCGCAGAATAACTAGGGACTGGCATGATCAATATGGCAAACTGCCGTATTGAATTGCTCTATGGTAGGGAGATGGACAATGTCAGGAGGGAGATGGTTCCAATGGTAGATTGTTCTTGGAAAAAAGGAAAACTTGTAGTAGTCTGTAGTTGCTGTAATTAACGTATAGCTTAAGGAATGGCAATGGCGAGCAGGACGGGAGAGGGGAACTAGGTAATTTTCAATGGGAATAGCAACAAGATCATTATGAATTTTATACATCAGTGATAAGCTATTGTCAATACGCCCGCCGTTGATCTAGTCTAATTTATCATTTTCACTCAAAATTCATTTGTTGGAGAGCATTTTGTCTATATACTGTATCTAAAACACTAATTTAGTTTAACTTAGACAAACACAAGGGGCATAAGAAGTCGTCGCCCCTCCTAATTACTCTGACTGGGTGCAGAACCGTAACTGGACCCATCCATCGAACACATCACACGGTGCCTAACAGAGAATAACTAGGTTTACACAACCATGCATATCAGTTGGAGAACCTCTGTGAAAACATATGGACCTGAAGGCGAAAAATGGTGAAAATCGATATTATGAATAAGGACCCCTTGTGTGTAATAATGGACATAACTCATAAACACGGAGCAGTGCGACTATAATGACATTTTTATTCGTAAATATATTGGCGTGGCAGACGATGCATATGTCATTTTGGAGAAAAAATTGCCAATTTCTTTAAAAAATATATTTATATGGTGACATAAAACGGATATAGTGAAAATAGTGAAAACTGGGGTAGGTTTAAAGTTTTCACCGCTAATTTACCTTGTCTGATATATTATGATCAGTTAGAAATAGATTGGAAGTGCACAAGGTATGTTTATTTATAATTCCGGTAACTGGAGCGTGAAATATTGCGTGATCTCTCGCGACTTGCTATTCCCACAGTTAGGTGAAAATCTGTTCTGGGCGAAAACTCGTCACGCCGGGATATTTACTGGATATACTTACTTGTGCAGCATTTTGCAAGTCTGTGTATATTTTAGTTGACTTAAGTGTATGCAACAGATTCTGTACATATGCTGGTGAAAAATGAGATTCCATAATGTAGCCAAATCACTGCCATTTGAACTAAAACTGTCAATCACTGTCAATAACTCATTAACTGGCTGCTTTTACTTAGCAACAATTTCCTTTTAAATGTTTATTGACAATAATAATTCATGATTGGTTTGATGTCGGATCTCTCAAATATAGCTATAGTGATTGAAAACCACTTGTAACTATTAAATTTACTTGAGATGAAAGCCAGAATGCACTAACATATCCAAATAACCTTCCCAATTTAGGATCAATTTGTTTACATCTCAACTAGCAGGTGAACCAATAATTCTTACACGTTTATGAAGATCGCAAAATATATGTTCAATTTACCCAAATCCACAAATAAATAGATACAATCTCCTGCCGAATTGGATCTCTAGTTTCATATATGATACGGACACCACAGAGAACACAATTTTGTTTAAAATTGAAAGCTGTGGCATGCGATCGTAGATGGCGGGAACCAGTTGAAGGACCCTGTTGCTGAGATGTCATGATACTAGTTGGATGCATATGCAAGCGTCTGCACTCCTTGCGTACATGGAGTCGTTCATTCGGATTGTACTTTATTTCGGGAATATTAATGTTTCGAGCTTTCGTAGATTCATTGATTGTCCTGCAGCCTTTTTCTCGCAATTGTGAATATTCTTGAGGTTTATCCATGTCGACTGTCTCCATGCACAATGCACAGGTAAACTTGTCCGATAGGGTGGCCATGTTTCATGAATCAGAATCGTTCAACTGCAAATACATCGTAAAACGAGTCATTTTTAGTAATATATGGCGGCCATTTTGTTATTGCTTTGTCATGTTGATTTTACGAAGCCAACACAGTGCCCATCTCATGCCTCGTGAGAAACTAGTACGAATAGACATATTACACTTGATTGTATCATGATTAGGTACATAATTATGACCGTTTTCCTATTTCTGTCATCCAGATGGCGGCCATCTTGGATTTCGTCAATTTTAAGATATTTTCCATTGCTGGATTTCGTGGGACTTTTTTTTATACACTATAGAGGTACCATTGAAAAACCTTTCCCATCAATTTGTTTTAACCTCACTGCATATCGTCACCTTTAATTACCAGCCGCTCGGCAAATATGGTAAAGGCTGGTGCTGGACTGTACATAGTATCTTATACTAATTTATCTATCTATCCTTATCTACCCTTATCTTACTACCTTTATCTACATACCTTTATCTACCTACCTTTATCTACCTACCCTTATCTACCTACCTTTATCTATCTACCTACCTGTATCTACCTACCTTTATCTACCTTTATCTATCTTCCTTTAATGTCAAACCCCTTGCGGGGATGTAGACATGTTGCGCGTCAAAAACCGCAAAGAATTAAAAGTATGAATAGTTAAAAGCATAATTTAAGAAAGTAATGAAAATAAGTTGTGGTAAAAGTTTAAAAGCAGCTGCGCAGAACAACTAGGGACTGGCATGGTCAATATGGCAAACTGTCGTATTGAATTGCTCTGTGGTAGGGAGATGGACAATGTCAGGAGGAAGATGGTTCCAATGGTAGATTGTTCGTGGATAAAAGGAAAACTTGTAGTAGTCTGTAGTTGCTGTAATTAACCTATAGCTTATGGAATGGCAATGGCGAGCAGGACGGGAGAGGGGAACTAGGTAATTTTCAATGGGAATAGCAACAAGATCATTATGAATTTTATACAGAAGGGATAACCTATTGTCAATACGCCGTTGATCTAGTCTGCATAGACTTAGGGAATGTAACATGTCTGTTGCACTAGAGGTACGATATAAGTCAGCCTTTATCCAACGGGCTGCTCTTCGCTGGACACCTTCATATGGTCTATCAATGTTTGGGCATGGGGCAACCATATCTCGGAGCCATATTCAAGCTGGGGTCTCACTAGTGTCTGGTAAGCCATGGACTGAAGGGGTTCGGATTTGACCTGGATGTTTCTACGTAGGAATCCTAATGTTTGGTTTGCTTTCTTAGTTGACCTTTTTATGTGAGTGTCCCACGACAGGTTATTTGAGATATCCACGCCAATGTATTTGGCTGAGGTGACCGCGACTCAAGTGGAGTTCATATTGACTGGGAATAGGATATGTTTCCTTCTGGTGACGTGGATAACTTGACATTTGGAGGGGTTAAATTCCAAATCCCACTCTAACTCCCACTCTTCTAATCTCTTAAGATCGTTTTGGAGTGTGACCGATTCATTTGCAGATGATAGATAGACTGCAGTATCATCTGCAAAGATACAGACTTTGGAACTGATGTTTTGTGGGAGGTCGTTTATATAGGCTAGGAAAAGCAGGGGTCCAAATACGGATCCCTGTGGGACTCCAGAGGAATGGCATCTGAACGAATACCATTAAGGACAACTGAATGGAGTCTATTATCTAGAAAACTCTTAATCCACCTTAATGTTTGACCTCTGACTCCATAGTCATGCATTTTTAGTAATACTTTCTCGTGATTGACCTTATCGAAAGTCTTAACTGAAGTCTAATAGGATGAGATCTATCTGATGCTTATTGTAGACAGAGGTAACCAAGTCATTGATTAGCATTACTAATTAGGTCACGCATGACCGTTTTTCTGTAAAACCATGCTGCAAATGGTACAGAATACTGTGGTTAGTGAAGTGTTTTACTATCGAGGAATAACTAAGTACTACTAACTAAGTATATGTTCTAGAGATATAACTGGACTGGTAATGTAGGGCTCGCAGGTTCGATCCTCCGTCTGATCCTAATAAAATTAACAGTCTTCCAGATGTGACGTTAAGCCGAGGTAGCGACGATACATAAACGTAAAACACACACAAAGCAATTATTTACAATGGCCAATATGATATATAACATGACAATTTACAGATATCAACATATAAATGATGGAATTATAGCTCTAAGCAAATAATACTACATGTATATGCAAATCGACGATCATAATGATTATATTTTTCATTCAAATATTTACCTGAATAAATTCAATTACCAAAGTATAGTGTACATCTCCTATGTAAATATGAGTTCATGATGAATTAGCAGCTTTCATAGGATACCTATTACGAACAACATTTAGTTTTTACTGACACAGCATTATATAGGTCACAATCTAACAAGAAATGAGTTTCATTTTCTATTTCGTTTCTGTTACATAGTTTACATATGTGTGTATATTTAATCAATATGGTGTTACTGGGTCTATCCCGACGAAACGTACACGGCTACCACCGCATTGTGGTACGAACAACGCCATGTACCAGTAGCTAATGATTCTTATTCCAAGGAAAGTACTTGATGCGGGATAGTTATATTATAATTGTAAATCTTATATACATAATGTTAAAATGCGAGTATCGGACGACTATTGTAAAACATTCTAATACTCGTATATACATGGACTTTATCTCCCAACAACCAATCAACCAAATATGTCATTTGCTGGCCGGTCTTTACAAATACGATATTGATGGTTTTGCCAGGCACCATATACTGTTAAATACTGCAAAGGCAATTCACTCAATGTTAAACTGACACCAACACTTATAAATTGAACTGTACACGCACGCACACAATTTTAATTGTACTATGCTGCCTAGTCTGGACCTTGTGTTTCGTTTGGACAAGATTCAGTATTGGATTAATCTAATTTTATTCCGTCAGTGAAATGTTGGAAGCGATATTAACACTGTTTAATTTCATGCACATATGTACAATGTACATACCATTTGTATTTGTATATTCTGTTGTGTTACATGATTTGGTTTAAACATATGTATTCATTCATAATGTACAGAGCATATCTATTGTATACAGAATCAACACACGATTGTCTTCATATTGGTTTAAACATATGTATTCATTCATAATGTACAGAACATATCTATTGTATACAGACTGAAAATGGATTTAATCGAAAGCGTAAAGCTTATTGAGATTATCTCCATTACATATATAAATGCACTATCGGCGACTAAGACATACGCGTATTATGTAGTACGATCAAAATATATAATAAATGTATGAACTTATAGCTAGAAAAACGGGGAATGGGAGCACAGGGATTCGGCACGTTTGGGGGTACTAGTATATATATTTAAGTAAATTTTACTTAAATATTATACTAGTACCCCCAAACGTGCCGAATCACTTGGGGGTACTAGTATATATATTTAAGTAAATATTTACTTAAATATATATACTAGTACCCCCAAACGTGCCGAATCCCTGTGAATGGGAGGGGGTAGAAATCGATGAAATAACACATACAGTTTTCATGGTGTATCACTATGCAAGCGCGTCAGTCCTTGTTTACATACATATTGTTAGAAACGTTTAGACTTTTCTATGAATCTATGGACAGCTAAGACTATTATTTCATTATGTCCAGGTGCCAAGGTAATATCACCAAATAGGATAACTTTTAGAGATATTTGACTGAGTTGAGAAATCGTGTTGACTAGTTCAATGCGTATATGGTAGTATTTGTAGCATTCAAAGAAATAATGATAAGTTGACTCAGTTTGGCCGCATGTGTATAGTGATGAATTGATTATGTTTTTAGAGAAGAGATCATATTTTAAAAAACTACAATTTGTTCTCAATCGGGCAAGTAATATTTGGCTCTTGCGTTTACCAGAAAAGTAGAAGTCGGGGATAGGACTGGCGTCTCTAAGAAGCTGCACATGCTTTACTTGTATATGTTCAATATAATTATGATACTCTCCCATTGTGGAGGTAATAAAGCTATCTATTGTCATACTCATAATTACAATTTATGATTTATGATCTCGCGTACACAATTGTGAATATATTTATGATTTATGATCTCGCGGATACATTTGTGAATATATTTATGATTTATGATCTCGCGGACACATTTGTGAATATATTTATGATTTATGATCTCGCCGACACATTTGTGAATATATTTATGATTTATGATCTCGCAGATACATTTGTGAATATATTTATGATTTATGATCTCGCGGACACATTTGTGAATATATTTATGATTTATGATCTCGCGGACATATTTGTGAATATATTTATGATTTATGATCTCGCGGATACATTTGTGAATATATTTATGATTTATGATCTCGCGGACATATTTGTGAACATATTTATGATTTATGATCTCGCGGACACATTTGTGCATATATTTATGATTTATGATCTCGCGGACATATTTGTGAATATATTTATGATTTATGATCTCGCGGACACATTTGTGAATATATTTATGATTTATGATCTCGCGGACACATTTGTGAATATATTTATGATTTATGATCTCGCGGACATATTTGTGAATATATTTATGATTTATGATCTCGCGGACACGTTTATGAATATATTTATGATTTATGATCTCGCGGATACATTTGTGAATATATAAAGGCTTACCAGGAAAAACAAAAAAGGACAAATACTTGATACTCTGCGTGTGCGTTGTTTACGTTTATTTATCGTCGCTACCGGTTACCCATATGAGCGACGCCTCCTGAAGAGATTAGTTATTTTAGATTTTGGAGGATAGTGCAATGATACAGAAAGAGACTCATTGCAGAATCTCCTCTGGTTCTTTTACGTGCACGATGTAATGCACCGACACGAGACCTCGGTTTAACGTCCCATCTGAAAGACTGTTAATTTTATTAGGGTCAGACGGGGGATCGAACCTTCGATCCCTGGATTACCAGTCCAGCGTATTACCACAATGATAAATACTCTGCAAATCGTCGACTTGCTTTAATAAATTTTTGAAACTCTAAAAATAATTTATTATTTTCTGAATTAGACAAATAATCGATTCCAAATAAAACTTATTTAGTACCTATTGGAAGAAATCTGCGAGTGCTTCTGCTAAAATGCTGTATACGTTCCGTACTGTATTTGTTGCATTGAAAAAAGTAGTGCTCATGATCTCCGATATCTATGGAATAAGGATCAATCAACGGTATCATGATTTAAGATGTTCATTTCACGGAATAAGTTTTTCGCCATGCATATACATCTGTATTCTGTTTTAGACAGAAGTAAGTACACATGATTTATAACTCTTCAAAGTGGAAGAGAAGTCACAGTATCTGCTTTAGTGTAGACGCTTCCGTTTTGGAAATGAATATCTGCTATAAATTCATTGCTCTCTTGAGCGAGAAGAGTGGCGCGCCTCTTTCTCTATTGGAGGCTTATAACTCGATGCAGAACGTTAACACGCCATATAAACCATACGTATAGCATGTGTTAATAATAGACACGGATTTATTCTATTGGGCCGGGTGTACGGTTAAACAATAAATGTATACCAGAGGACATAGAAAACGCACACGTCGGATAAGTGTGATTTTATATGAAAAACAATTACTATATAAATACATAGTTTTAAACATTTTGGAATATTTTTAGTTGTTCAGTTTGTGTTTTATAATATGTGATATATCTTGGAATCCTTCGTATTTCGTTTTCATGTAGTAATAATCATATAATGTAGGTGTGCGTTTACTATGTCCTCCAGTATATGTTAATATATTCGTAATGATTAATATAAGTTGAAATAACTTGTTTCGCAATCGAGCTAAAATAAATTTGTATTTGTATAAATATTCGTAATAAATTAAAACTATGTAATTTTAATCAGTTAAATAGAACTATTTATATACGAGGGTCATTCACCAAGAAGTGATTGTATTGGATAGTTCAGACATATGTGAAATATTTGCATTTTATACATATATTTACTTAGAATTAAATAGGCATACGTCTGGTTTCAAACCCAACCTCTATGAGGCGCCGTCGCCTAGAATTAACAAATCACACCACACTACCACTGCGCCATCGCAGCACCCACATAAAGCTATTATGATCTTCTAATATTATGATAATAACACTAACACTTAGCACGGGGAGACATTTTACTGCAGCACTATCGCACAAATAGCGCTTTGGGTAATTTAAATATATTAAGACAAACCGCGTTTCGAAACCTGCACGGATAGGTCGAACTTGAGAATGAAAGTTGTAAGATGAAATACACTACAGTGATCGTGCTTCGAGGTGCTTCTTAAAAACGTGTATCAGATAAAATAAATCAGAATTCAACAAAGCTATGGAAGCTGAAGATAAGCACCGCATTAGAATGGAAAACTGTACGCATGGGCTTTCCAATGTATCGAACGAGAGTCTTGTGAACATGAAAGCGAAATATTCCAACGAATTTTCGGCGGAATTGAATATAACTCTGTACAGTATTATATTCGTGCTATCTGTGACAGGGAACGTTTTGGTCATGTTGACATTATTCAGAGAGAAGAAAATGAGAACAATAACAAATTTGTTTTTATTGAACTTGGCAGCTAGTGACATGATGCTGTCTGCGTTATGCATGCCGTTTTCGCTGGTAGCGACAACTCTGCTCAGGAATTTCATATTTGGAGAGGCCATGTGCATTATAATACGCTATTTTCAAGGTAAGACTGATCACAAGGTAGCTAAATATAGGATATTTGCGTTTATTAGTGTAAGCTAAGATTTTATTTCATCGAGTGACAATCGGAATATCTATTTCCATGAATGACGTTATCTACTTTTTCTTTTATCATTTCCAATGACTTTGCTAATATAATATTTGTTTTCAAATTTTATTCATTTTAAATGCCCTGTCGGGAGCCTCATTGCACTACAATAACAATCACTTTTGTTAGTGTGAACGTCCGTAATAAGAAATAGTTCCGGTATAGCTTTCAAGTTAGTTTCTCTTTGCTGTCAAAATTAAAAACTACAGACAAAACAAATTCATTAGAATATATTACTTAATAATTAACTGTTCGTGATAGTCAGAAAATAGCTTAAATACAAAAGTACATCCAAACCGCGGAGGAATACGAAACTGAAGCAGTGACAGAGAAATTGACATCATTCACTGTTTCAAAGCGGTGTAAGATGGAGTTTTCTTCACTGGGAAAACTCTATAATTCATTGTAATGCATAAAAGAAATATTAATATATGTGTCTTAAATTATTTTTAAATATATTGCACGATGCCATTCGACTGTGCACGCCAACAAATGTAAGAAGTTCGTGTCGAGTAATGACTAGGGCGCCAACATATGTAAGCATTTCGTGTCGAGTAATGACACTAGGGCGCCAACATATGTAAGCATTTCGTGTCGAGTAATGACACTAGGGCGCCAACATATGTAAGCATTTCGTGTCGAGTAATGACTAATATCTGCGTGACAATTTCACATACATAATGATATTTCGACATTGTGTGTGTTTTACGTTTATTTATCGTCGCTACCGGTTGCCCATATGAGCGACGCCTCCTGAATATATTAGTCATTTAGATGTTTGGAGGATAGTGCAATGATACAGACATATACCCATTCCAAAGTCTCCTCTGTTTCTTTTACGTGCACGGTGTAAAGCACCGGCACGATACCTCGGTTTAACGTCCCATCTGAAAGACTGTTAATTGTATTAGGGTCAGACGGGGGATCGAACCTGCGATCCCTGGAGTACCAGTCCAGCGTGTTACCACTGGACTACATATCCGTCTGTGATGTCGACATTGCAGATAGATGTACATTATATAGGTATGTCTTGGGACAATGTCGCTGCAATTAATGCCTGTACCTAATTATTCAATTTGTTTTTTGTTTTTATGTGTGTGTGGGTGGGGGGGGATGCTGGAACATATTCTGGATTAAATCAATTTGCATTTGGATAAAAACTATGGTTCCAAAGACACGCTAGGAAAGCTATATGCATCTTCCTTGACATATTGAAATGGTCGTCCTTGCATGTTCGATCCTATTAAAGTGTTCTACGCCATTAATTCGTGAGAGGGAACTGTTAAATGAAAAAATGGCGACATTGCTTTTAAATTAGTGGACTGTGTACTCATCAAGTATGTGAACGTGTGGTAAGGTGTTGCTGATAGCAGTTTACTAATGTTGTTAGAACTTGTTGCCCAGCACATTTTGCTTTTTTCTTTGCTTTGTATTGATTATATAAGTAATGTTAAAGCGACATTACATCACACAAAGCAATACAATGCATTTGTTCACGTATACATGCATTTCTACTACAAATTCTTCCGAATACACTCGAACACTAACAATGAATCAATAAATAGTGTTTTTGTGATCTACAAACTTTCAATATTGAAACTAAGATTTCATATAACGATCAACCACACTCCTGAATTGACGTTTCTTTGTCATCGGAGTCAATACAAAATGCAAAGTAATGTCGTTTAAAGATAATTTAACTAAGACTAGTCTACAAATAAATATGCTTAGGCACAAATGTGAGATATAACGGTAAATGTGTACCATAAATTGTGCTAGTCAGGTTACACGAGTTGTATTACGCATGGATGTCGACCCTATTTACATTATTTTATTATGTCAACAAACCGCGTATACGACGTTTGTTTATTGGTTGAAATACTCAGTTTTTGAGGCAAATATTTTGAACAAAAATGATACCATATAATAGGAAAATACATTATGTAGAAATTTGCATTTTCACTGATATATTGTCGCTTTAATGTCAAATAGCAAATAAAATATGATTAAACTAAATGTGTTGAACCAGCCACTTAAACACTCAGACACGTCGCTAACTAGTTGATAATTTCCATTCAGGGTGAAAAAATGATAATACAAACACGATGTTAATTTGTTTAACGATCGGG
>JABXNX010000141.1:0-39039 GCA_014843695.1 Archivesica marissinica | reverse complement strand
CCCGATCGTTAAAAAGTAGCGGCTAGAAGAGGAGACTGTACATGGCATAAGAGGGAACTGATGCCTGAATGTGTGGTACAGCAATGCAGGAACTGGCTGCCTAACCCGCGCAACCAGCCTTATTTGGGCCATAAGTGGAGTTGAATTGTTTATACCAGTTGTAAGTACTATAAAAATACAGAACTTCAATTTCAGCAATTTATAACCTCTGATATGTACGTGGGTCATAATAGATATAAGTGGTGCTCATGTATTAGATGTATACCATGCAGGGCCTCGCATGTGGCAAATACGATGTGCGTCGACCGTCACATTTGTACCGCTATTCCTCGTGTGTTTAAGGTCAAATATAGGTCAACCTGCAGGCCTTCAAAGGCACATTCATGCATCAGTTCCCTCTTATGCCATGTACAGTCTCCTCTTCTAGCCGCTACTTTTCTCTCTATATATCTGACATCTTTCCATGCGCCACAATTATATAGCATTGCCCAAAACCTCCTGTATAGAAGCTTTCTCTCATGTGAATTTAGATTATGCGGTGGACGATTATTAGCAGGCCACCAAAGTTGTTTGTTCTGTTCATTTATTATGCAAGGGGAACACAAGCACAGTGGACACTCAGCAACACCTTCAGCATGCTGAGGCATAGGGGGAGGTACGTAAGCAGCCTCTGCAACGGGCATGGCGGTGGCTGTTTCTTCTATTTCCATCTCTACGTCCCAGTTCTTATTTTGCAAGAAAGTCAGCAATTCTTTTCTCTGCTCATCAGTTACATACATTGTTATTTTACTCAATGGCATCTTGTAGAAATCGGCAGAATATGTGTAATACTCGTATGTTCAAGAGATTATAATTATAATATTATACATGTACTCATAGCATTCACTGTGATTATTATGTAGCATCAATATCGGTAAACACACACTGACACAGAGAAATATTTAAAATATAACAGAAAACTTGCGAATAATACTGTAGATATATAATTAAATGAAGTATGAAGGTTACCATATAACGAACACATATAGTTTATTCATATAAATACATACATATTATATACATGCATACACATTATCAGTCTCAGTGATTACGCTACGGCTGATGAGGCACCTACATAACATGTAATCTATGTCCCTGGGCTGATCTGGATTATGTAGTTTGAATACTCATAACTATCAATTTTCTTTACAATCAATAATATACGTTTACTTAAATTGTCAGGGCCTCATTTTGACTAATTCTCAGCTCACAGAGTGATCGTGCATATTAACCGTTAGAAAATACCTACATACGCCAAATTATACTGAACGTAGGCCTACTGCTACATTGTTGATACAAGCCACTAATCTCATGGAACAGGTAGTAAAGTATAAATCTTTACAATTGGACGGGGTCAAACTGCAGGCCTTTAAGCTATATTCTGACTATCATGAACAGTTAATTATTAAGTAATATATTCTAATGAATTTGTTTTGTCTGTAGTTTTTAATTTTGACAGCAAAGAGAAACTAACTTGAAAGCTATACCGGAACTATTTCTTATTACGGACGTTCACACTAACAGCAGTGGTTGTTATTGTAGTGCAAAGAGGCTCCCGACAGGGCATTTAAAATGAATAAAATTTGAAAACAAATATTAAATTAGCAAAGTCATTGGAAATGATAAAAGAAAAAGAAGATAACGTCATTCATGGAAATAGATATTCCGATTGTCACTCGATGAAATAAAATCTTAGCTTACACTAATAAACGCAAATATCCTATATTTAGCTACCTTGTGATCAGTCTTACCTTGAAAATAGCGTATTATAATGCACATGGCCTCTCCAAATATGAAATTCCTGAGCAGAGTTGTCGCTACCAGCGAAAACGGCATGCATAACGCAGACAGCATCATGTCACTAGCTGCCAAGTTCAATAAAAACAAATTTGTTATTGTTCTCATTTTCTTCTCTCTGAATAATGTCAACATGACCAAAACGTTCCCTGTCACAGATAGCACGAATATAATACTGTACAGAGTTATATTCAATTCCGCCGAAAATTCGTTGGAATATTTCGCTTTCATGTTCACAAGACTCTCGTTCGATACATTGGAAAGCCCATGCGTACAGTTTTCCATTCTAATGCGGTGCTTATCTTCAGCTTCCATAGCTTTGTTGAATTCTGATTTATTTTATCTGATACACGTTTTCAAGAAGCACCTCGAAGCACGATCACTGTAGTGTATTTCATCTTACAACTTTCATTCTCAAGTTCGACATAGCCGTGCAGGTTTCGAAACGCGGTTTGTCTTAATATATTTAAATTACCCAAAGCGCTATTTGTGCGATAGTGCTGCAGTAAAATGTCTCCCCGTGCTAAGTGTTAGTGTTATTATCATAATATTAGAAGATCATAATAGCTTTATGTGGGTGCTGCGATGGCGCAGTGGTAGTGTGGTGTGATTTGTTAATTCTAGGCGACGGCGCCTCACGGAGGTGGGGTTTGAATCCAGACGTATGCCTATTTAATTCTAAGTAAATATATGCATAAAATGCAAATATTTCACATATGTCTGAACTGTCCAATACACTCACTTCTTGGTGAATGACCCTCGTATATAAATAGTTCTATTTAACTGATTAAAATTACATAGTTTTTTAATTTATTACGAATATTTATACAAATACAAATTTATTTTAGCTCGATTGCGAAACAAGTTATTTCAACTTATATTAATCATTACGAATATATTAACATATACTGGAGGACATAGTAAACGCACACCTACATTATATGATTATTACTACATGAAAACGAAATACGAAGGATTCCAAGATATATCACATATTATAAAACACAAACTGAACAACTAAAAATATTCCAAAATGTTTAAAACTATGTATTTATATAGTAATTGTTTTTCATATAAAATCACACTTATCCGACGTGTGCGTTTTCTATGTCCTCTGGTATACATTTATTGTTTAACCGTACACCCGGCCCAATAGAATAAATCCGTGTCTATTAACACATGCTATACGTATGGTTTATATGGAGTGTTAACGTTCTGCATCGAGTTATAAGCCTCCAATAGAGAGAGAGGCGCGCCACTCTTCTCGCTCAAGAGAGCAATGAATTTATAGCAGATATTCATTTCCAAAACGGAAGCGTCTACACTAAAGCAGATACTGTGACTTCTCTTCCACTTTGAAGAGTTATAAATCATGTGTACTTACTTCTGTCTAAAACAGAATACAGATGTATATGCATGGCGAAAAACTTATTCCGTGAAATGAACATCTTAAATCATGATACCGTTGATTGATCCTTATTCCATAGATATCGGAGATCATGAGCACTACTTTTTTCAATGCAACAAATACAGTACGGAACGTATACATCTTTTCAGCAGAAGCACTCGCAGATTTCTTCCAATAGGTACTAAATAAGTTTTATTTGGAATCGATTATTTGTCTAATTCAGAAAATAATAAATTATTTTTAGAGTTTCAAAAATTTATTAAAGCAAGTCGACGATTTGCAGAGTATTTATCATTGTGGTAATACGCTGGACTGGTAATCCAGGGATCGAAGGTTCGATCCCCCGTCTGACCCTAATAAAATTAACAGTCTTTCAGATGGGACGTTAAACCGAGGTCTCGTGTCGGTGCATTACATCGTGCACGTAAAAGAACCAGAGGAGATTCTGGAATGAGTCTCTTTCTGTATCATTGCACTATCCTCCAAAATCTAAAATAACTAATCTCTTCAGGAGGCGTCGCTCATATGGGTAACCGGTAGCGACGATAAATAAACGTAAAAAACGCACACGCAGAGTATCAAGTATTTGTCCTTTTTTGTTTTTCCTGGTAAGCCTTTATATATTCACAAATGTATCCGCGAGATCATAAATATATTCATAAACGTGTCCGCGAGATCATAAATCATAAATATATTCACAAATATGTCGGCGAGATCATAAATCATAAATATATTCACAAATGTGTCGGCGAGATCATAAATCATAAATATATTCACAAATGTGTCCGCGAGATCATAAATCATAAATATATTCACAAATGTATCCGCGAGATCATAAATCATAAATATATTCACAAATGTATACGCGAGATCATAAATCATAAATTGTAATTATGAGTATGACAATATGTTAGATAGATAGCTTTATTACCTCCACAATGGGAGAGTATCATAATTATATTGAACATATACAAGTAAAGCATGTGCAGCTTCTTAGAGACGCCAGTCCTATCCCCGACTTCTACTTTTCTGGTAAACGCAAGAGCCAAATATTACTTGCCCGATTGAGAACAAATTGTAGTTTTTTAAAATATGATCTCTTCTCTAAAAACATAATCAATTCATCACTATACACATGCGGCCAAACTGAGTCAACTTATCATTATTTCTTTGAATGCTACAAATACTACCATATACGCATTGAACTAGTCAACACGATTTCTCAACTCAGTCAAATATCTCTAAAAGTTATCCTATTTGGTGATATTACCTTGGCACCTGGACATAATGAAATAATAGTCTTAGCTGTCCATAGATTCATAGAAAAGTCTAAACGTTTCTAACAATATGTATGTAAACAAGGACTGACGCGCTTGCATAGTGATACACCATGAAAACTGTATGTGTTATTTCATCGATTTCTACCCCCTCCCATTCACAGGGATTCGGCACGTTTGGGGGTACTAGTATATATATTTAAGTAAATATTTACTTAAATATATATACTAGTACCCCCAAACGTGCCGAATCCCTGTGCTCCCATTCCCCGTTTTTCTAGCTATAAGTTCATACATTTATTATATATTTTGATCGTACTACATAATACGCGTATGTCTTAGTCGCCGATAGTGCATTTATATATGTAATGGAGATAATCTAAATAAGCTTTACGCTTTCGATTAAATCCATTTTCAGTCTGTATACAATAGATATGTTCTGTACATTATGAATGAATACATATGTTTAAACCAATATGAAGACAATCGTGTGTTGATTCTGTATACAATAGATATGCTCTGTACATTATGAATGAATACATATGTTTAAACCAAATCATGTAACACAACAGAATATACAAATACAAATGGTATGTACATTGTACATATGTGCATGAAATTAAACAGTGTTAATATCTTTTCCAACATTTCACTGACGGAATAAAATTAGATTAATCCAATACTGAATCTTGTCCAAACGAAACACAAGGTCCAGACTAGGCAGCATAGTACAATTAAAATTGTGTGCGTGCGTGTACAGTTCAATTTATAAGTGTTGGTGTCAGTTTAACATTGAGTGAATTGCCTTTGCAGTATTTAACAGTATATGGTGCCTGGCAAAACCATCAATATCGTATTTGTAAAGACCGGCCAGCAAATGACATATTTGGTTGATTGGTTGCTGGGAGATAAAGTCCATGTATATACGAGTATTAGAATGTTTTACAATAGTCGTCCGATACTCGCATTTTAACATTATGTATATAAGATTTACAATTATAATATAACTATCCCGCATCAAGTACTTTCCTTGGAATAAGAATCATTAGCTACTGGTACATGGCGTTGTTCGTACCACAATGCGGTGGTAGCCGTGTACGTTTCGTCGGGATAGACCCAGTAACACCATATTGATTAAATATACACACATATGTAAACTATGTAACAGAAACGAAATAGAAAATGAAACTCATTTCTTGTTAGATTGTGACCTATATAATGCTGTGTCAGTAAAAACTAAATGTTGTTCGTAATAGGTATCCTATGAAAGCTGCTAATTCATCATGAACTCATATTTACATAGGAGATGTACACTATACTTTGGTAATTGAATTTATTCAGGTAAATATTTGAATGAAAAATATAATCATTATGATCGTCGATTTGCATATACATGTAGTATTATTTGCTTAGAGCTATAATTCCATCATTTATATGTTGATATCTGTAAATTGTCATGTTATATATCATATTGGCCATTGTAAATAATTGCTTTGTGTGTGTTTTACGTTTATGTATCGTCGCTACCTCGGCTTAACGTCACATCTGGAAGACTGTTAATTTTATTAGGATCAGACGGAGGATCGAACCTGCGAGCCCTACATTACCAGTCCAGTTATATCTCTAGAACATATACTTAGTTAGTAGTACTTAGTTATTCCTCGATAGTAAAACACTTCACTAACCACAGTATTCTGTACCATTTGCAGCATGGTTTTACAGAAAAACGGTCATGCGTGACCTAATTAGTAATGCTAATCAATGACTTGGTTACCTCTGTCTACAATAAGCATCAGATAGATCTCATCCTATTAGACTTCAGTTAAGACTTTCGATAAGGTCAATCACGAGAAAGTATTACTAAAAATGCATGACTATGGAGTCAGAGGTCAAACATTAAGGTGGATTAAGAGTTTTCTAGATAATAGACTCCATTCAGTTGTCCTTAATGGTATTCGTTCAGATGCCATTCCTCTGGAGTCCCACAGGGATCCGTATTTGGACCCCTGCTTTTCCTAGCCTATATAAACGACCTCCCACAAAACATCAGTTCCAAAGTCTGTATCTTTGCAGATGATACTGCAGTCTATCTATCATCTGCAAATGAATCGGTCACACTCCAAAACGATCTTAAGAGATTAGAAGAGTGGGAGTTAGAGTGGGATTTGGAATTTAACCCCTCCAAATGTCAAGTTATCCACGTCACCAGAAGGAAACATATCCTATTCCCAGTCAATATGAACTCCACTTGAGTCCGGTCACCTCAGCCAAATACATTGGCGTGGATATCTCAAATAACCTGTCGTGGGACACTCACATAAAAAGGTCAACTAAGAAAGCAAACCAAACATTAGGATTCCTACGTAGAAACATCCAGGTCAAATCCGAACCCCTTCAGTCCATGGCTTACCAGACACTAGTGAGACCCCAGCTTGAATATGGCTCCGAGATATGGTTGCCCCATGCCCAAACATTGATAGACCATATGAAGGTGTCCAGCGAAGAGCAGCCCGTTGGATAAAGGCTGACTTATATCGTACCTCTAGTGCAACAGACATGTTACATTCCCTAAGTCTATGCAGACTAGATCAACGGCGTATTGACAATAGGTTATCCCTTCTGTATAAAATTCATAATGATCTTGTTGCTATTCCCATTGAAAATTACCTAGTTCCCCTCTCCCGTCCTGCTCGCCATTGCCATTCCATAAGCTATAGGTTAATTACAGCAACTACAGACTACTACAAGTTTTCCTTTTATCCACGAACAATCTACCATTGGAACCATCTTCCTCCTGACATTGTCCATCTCCCTACCACAGAGCAATTCAATACGACAGTTTGCCATATTGACCATGCCAGTCCCTAGTTGTTCTGCGCAGCTGCTTTTAAACTTTTACCACAACTTATTTTCATTACTTTCTTAAATTATGCTTTTAACTATTCATACTTTTAATTCTTTGCGGTTTTTGACGCGCAACATGTCTACATCCCCGCAAGGGGTTTGACATTAAAGGAAGATAGATAAAGGTAGATAAAGGTAGGTAGATACAGGTAGGTAGATAGATAAAGGTAGGTAGATAAGGGTAGGTAGATAAAGGTAGGTAGATAAAGGTATGTAGATAAAGGTAGTAAGATAAGGGTAGATAAGGATAGATAGATAAATTAGTATAAGATACTATGTACAGTCCAGCACCAGCCTTTACCATATTTGCCGAGCGGCTGGTAATTAAAGGTGACGATATGCAGTGAGGTTAAAACAAATTGATGGGAAAGGTTTTTCAATGGTACCTCTATAGTGTATAAAAAAAAGTCCCACGAAATCCAGCAATGGAAAATATCTTAAAATTGACGAAATCCAAGATGGCCGCCATCTGGATGACAGAAATAGGAAAACGGTCATAATTATGTACCTAATCATGATACAATCAAGTGTAATATGTCTATTCGTACTAGTTTCTCACGAGGCATGAGATGGGCACTGTGTTGGCTTCGTAAAATCAACATGACAAAGCAATAACAAAATGGCCGCCATATATTACTAAAAATGACTCGTTTTACGATGTATTTGCAGTTGAACGATTCTGATTCATGAAACATGGCCACCCTATCGGACAAGTTTACCTGTGCATTGTGCATGGAGACAGTCGACATGGATAAACCTCAAGAATATTCACAATTGCGAGAAAAAGGCTGCAGGACAATCAATGAATCTACGAAAGCTCGAAACATTAATATTCCCGAAATAAAGTACAATCCGAATGAACGACTCCATGTACGCAAGGAGTGCAGACGCTTGCATATGCATCCAACTAGTATCATGACATCTCAGCAACAGGGTCCTTCAACTGGTTCCCGCCATCTACGATCGCATGCCACAGCTTTCAATTTTAAACAAAATTGTGTTCTCTGTGGTGTCCGTATCATATATGAAACTAGAGATCCAATTCGGCAGGAGATTGTATCTATTTATTTGTGGATTTGGGTAAATTGAACATATATTTTGCGATCTTCATAAACGTGTAAGAATTATTGGTTCACCTGCTAGTTGAGATGTAAACAAATTGATCCTAAATTGGGAAGGTTATTTGGATATGTTAGTGCATTCTGGCTTTCATCTCAAGTAAATTTAATAGTTACAAGTGGTTTTCAATCACTATAGCTATATTTGAGAGATCCGACATCAAACCAATCATGAATTATTATTGTCAATAAACATTTAAAAGGAAATTGTTGCTAAGTAAAAGCAGCCAGTTAATGAGTTATTGACAGTGATTGACAGTTTTAGTTCAAATGGCAGTGATTTGGCTACATTATGGAATCTCATTTTTCACCAGCATATGTACAGAATCTGTTGCATACACTTAAGTCAACTAAAATATACACAGACTTGCAAAATGCTGCACAAGTAAGTATATCCAGTAAATATCCCGGCGTGACGAGTTTTCGCCCAGAACAGATTTTCACCTAACTGTGGGAATAGCAAGTCGCGAGAGATCACGCAATATTTCACGCTCCAGTTACCGGAATTATAAATAAACATACCTTGTGCACTTCCAATCTATTTCTAACTGATCATAATATATCAGACAAGGTAAATTAGCGGTGAAAACTTTAAACCTACCCCAGTTTTCACTATTTTCACTATATCCGTTTTATGTCACCATATAAATATATTTTTTAAAGAAATTGGCAATTTTTTCTCCAAAATGACATATGCATCGTCTGCCACGCCAATATATTTACGAATAAAAATGTCATTATAGTCGCACTGCTCCGTGTTTATGAGTTATGTCCATTATTACACACAAGGGGTCCTTATTCATAATATCGATTTTCACCATTTTTCGCCTTCAGGTCCATATGTTTTCACAGAGGTTCTCCAACTGATATGCATGGTTGTGTAAACCTAGTTATTCTCTGTTAGGCACCGTGTGATGTGTTCGATGGATGGGTCCAGTTACGGTTCTGCACCCAGTCAGAGTAATTAGGAGGGGCGACGACTTCTTATGCCCCTTGTGTTTGTCTAAGTTAAACTAAATTAGTGTTTTAGATACAGTATATAGACAAAATGCTCTCCAACAAATGAATTTTGAGTGAAAATGATAAATTAGACTAGATCAACGGCGGGCGTATTGACAATAGCTTATCACTGATGTATAAAATTCATAATGATCTTGTTGCTATTCCCATTGAAAATTACCTAGTTCCCCTCTCCCGTCCTGCTCGCCATTGCCATTCCTTAAGCTATACGTTAATTACAGCAACTACAGACTACTACAAGTTTTCCTTTTTTCCAAGAACAATCTACCATTGGAACCATCTCCCTCCTGACATTGTCCATCTCCCTACCATAGAGCAATTCAATACGGCAGTTTGCCATATTGATCATGCCAGTCCCTAGTTATTCTGCGCAGCTGCTTTTAAACTTTTACCACAACTTATTTTCATTACTTTCTTAAATTATACTTTTAACAACTCATACTTTTAACTTCTTTGCGGTTTTTTTGACGTGCAACATGTTTACGTCCCCGCGAGGGGTTCGACATTAACAGAAGATAGATAGATATCTCTTTATGTATGTACCATTAATGTCGAGCCCCTTCAAGGCTGTTGCACGGACGTAGACGTGTTTTCATGGCAGGCTTAGGTGGCCTAAGCAGTTAACCAGTACTAAGCAATGTGTGTGAGGTGCCTTGCTTAATGACACCATGTGCGTGCCCTGACCGAGTAACAAACCCAGGGCCCATCGATTCAAAGTCCAATGCTAGCCATAGAATTACGGAAGCCACACTAATGGGGTGTCAAATTATTTCAAGTGAGGAAGCTATCGGAATATCGGTGGTTCTACTTGGGTGCTCGGACCCAGTCCAGGGTCTTCCTCTACCAATAATATCTGGAGAGTCGCAATATGACCTAAGCAGTTAGCTCCGCCCTTTTAGCCTTTTTTGTTTTCAAATATTTTTTCTTTTTTTAATAAATAGTGCCTTCAGGTGGGCAGACCTTTGTAAACTTGAAGTTGTCCGCTCTTTTGACCGATGAAGAACCGCCTCCGTGGTCGAGTGGTTACGGTCGCTGACTTGTATACCACTGTAACCTATCATCACTGATGGTCACGGGTTTAGATCCCCGCTCAGGTCGTGTCTCATTTATATGAAAAAGTTGGCAGTTTCTTACAGAGGTTGGTGCACCCAAGTACTGGTTAACCGCTGGAGCCTGCCCAGGAAAGGTGTTGTTAGGTAAACTGCCCGCCGGCGATATAGCCCAAAATGGTGCTGATGCAGGCGTAAAACCCGAAATATAACATAACATTGACTGATGAAGGTACTGCCCTAGTGCCTATTTGATCAATCATAATTAGCTTTCAATCAGCGTAAGTTAGCAAAATGTTCCAGGGGTAACCCCCAAATACCCTCTCCTGCACCTACCTCCTTCGTGACTAAAAATGCCCCTTGCCTCTTTAGTTTAGTTTATACAAATTTATTTTAGCTCGATTGCGAAACAAGTTATTTCAATTTAAATGCCTTGCCTAAGGGCACATTCGTAACGGCTCCAGTGGGGTTCGAACTCCGGACCTTTTGCACCTGAAGCAAACGCGCATCCACTGCGCTATCATGACTTCCACATTGCCTTGCCTCTTTCCTGACCCACCCTGCCTCATTTCTGACCCACCATGCCATTTTTTCTACTCTGGAATAAACCCTACCTTGTACATTTAGCCTTTCATTGTTATAATGTGTTGGATATTCCAGAGTGAAATTGCCCAGACAAATATTCGTGTGTCAGAACTGAAGAAAGGTGTACAGTCTGGTTTAGCATCTTCAGGTAAGCTGTCTTCTTACAATAAACTAATACATTGTAAATACAAAATAAACTAATACATACCATTTGTCGTGCGTACAGTCCGAACATTTTTAATTTTATGATTTGCAGGGTTCATTCTAGGTCAGAATTTTTGGGAGAAGTGAGAAAGCGCGTGACCGCTTCCAGGGTTCATTCTAGGTCAGAATTTTTGGGAGAAGTGAGAAAGCGCGTGATCGCTTCCAGGGTTCATTCTAGCTCAGAATTTTTGGGAGAAGTGAGAAAGCGCGTGATCGCTTCCAGGGTTCATTCTAGGTCAGAATATTTGGGAGAAGTGAGAAAGCGCGTGATTGCTTCCAGGGTTCATTCTAGCTCAGAATTTTTGGGAGAAGTGAGAAAGCGCGTGATCGCTTCCAGGGTTCATTCTGGTCAGAATTTTTGGGAGAAGTGAGAAAGCGCGTGATTGCGTCCAGGGTTCATTCTAGGTCAGAATATTTGGGAGAAGTGAGAAAGCGCGTGATCGCTTTCTTAAATGGTGTTCTTTAATATACTTCTGCAAAATAGGGTTAAAATGCACAGTACAACCATTAAATACAACATTTGAATAGAAGGAGTGCTTTATAATAGGCCAGTGTATCTTACTAGACAAAGTTTTGTTTGAAAATCTTAAAAACCAAAAAATAATTATTTTTATTTGAGGGAGAAGTGGGGCCCCCAGAGGGCGAAGTCAGGGTCCCTAGGGCGACTATTTCGCCCACATCGCCGCCCTCTAGAATGATCCCTGGATTTGATAGTCTGTCGTAATAGCCAAAGTCACCAATATTTCAGCTTGTGGAAGTTGTGATAGTGCAAAGGTAGCACATCCACTTCAGGTCCAAAAGGTCCAGTGTTTATACATTTATTTTAGCTCCATTGCGAAACAAGTTCCTACAACTTATATTAATCACTCTCGAGACCTCATTCCTGATGGAATCCATCGCCACGAGGGAGAGAAAAGAGCAATGTGGAATTTAAATGCCTTGCCTAAGGGCACAATCGTAATGGTTAGGCTAGGCCCAAACTCTAGGGCCTTTTGCACTTGAAGCGAGCATGTTACCACTGTGCTATCACAACTCATGACAGTCATCCAATTTTATTTCTTTAAAACTCCAAATATAAATTTTATTGTTGACGATGAGACGTTTCATTGACAGGTTGGGAGAGGAAGCTCCGTAATGTAATCTACCAGTACCTACAGACACATCCCGTATCTCCGCATCCACCGTCCACTCCAACAGAGCACATCAAAGAACCTTTAGTATACCTTCGGAAAGCTCAGGTATGTTTAATTAAAATTTGCTGAAGTTTGTTGTCTACACCTACCAAAACAGATCACAAAGAACCTTTCTACACCCACAGTAAATCTCCACCTACATCCGAAGGACGGATTCTCAACACCCACAGTAAATCTCCACCTACATCCGAGGACGGATTCTCAACACCCACAGTAAATCTCCACCCACATCCGAGGACGGATTCTCAACACCCACAGTAAATCTCCACCCACATCCAAGGATGGATTCTCAACCCCCACAGTAAAACTCCACCCACATCCGAGGACGATTCTCAACACCCATAGTAAATCTCCACCCACATCCAGGACGGATTCTCAACCCCCACAGTAAACCTCCACCCACATCCAAGGACGGATTCACAACACCCACAGTAAATCTCCACCCACATCCGAGGACGGATTCTCAACCCCACAGTAAATCTCCACTCACATCCGAGGACGGATTCTTACACCCACAGTAAATCTCCACCCACATCAGAGGACGGATTCTCACACGCACAGTAATCTCCACCCACATCCAAGAAGGATTCTCAACACCCACAGTAAACTCCACCCACATCCAAGGACGGATTCTCAACACCCACAGTAAATCTCACCCACATCCGAGGACGGATTCTCAACACCCACAGTAAATCTCCACCTACATCCTAGGACGGATCTCAACACCCACAGTAAACTCCACCCACTCCGAGGACGGATTCTCACACCCACAGTAAATCTCCACCACATCCAAGGACGGATTCTCAACACCCACAGTAAACTCCACCTCATCCGAGTAGGATTCTTAACACCACAGTAAACTCTACCCACATCAGAGGATGGATTCTCAACACCCACAGTAAATCTCCACCCACATCCGAGGACGGATTCTCAACACCCACAGTAAATCTCCACCCACATCCAAGGACGGATTCTCAACACCCACAGTAAATCTCCACCCACATCCCAGGACGGATTCTCAACACCCACAGTAAATCTCCACCCACATCCAAGGACATTCTCAACACCCACAGTAAATCTCCACCCACATTTGAGGACGGATTCTCAACACCCACAGTAAACCCACCCACATCCAAGGACGGATTCTCAACGCCCTCAGTAAACCGCCACCCTACCAGTGTTCTTAAGCTTGAAATTAAAATCATGCGTCGAAAAGCATAAAAGAGTGTTTTATATTGGTAAACCATCACTTATACAGAAGACATCCTTGGGAGGCCCTTACCAAAAACACTTGTATGCCCTGTGGCTTTTTATTATGCGTGCTTTCATACCATATTTTATGAATCTCGTTTCATAAATCACCACTCGTGTAAGATCCTATCTACATGTATATTTTTATTAATTACCACCATACCACCATAACATGTTTTTGACTCAAATATTTTAGAAAGTTTATTCTGAATAAAGAAAGGTTCAATCATAATTTGTGTGTATTTCTATCATGCATAGCCATGCAATGACAATAGAACTGTCGTGGAAGTCGTGATAGCGCCGTGGATGCGCGTTCGCTTCAGGTGCGAAAGGTCCGGAGTTTGAGACGTTACGATTGTGCCCTTAGGCAAGGCATTTAAATACCACGTTGCCTCTTTCTTCTCTCTCCCTCATGGCGATGGATTCCATCAGGAATGAGGTCTCGAGAGTGATTAATGTAAGTTGTATGAATTTGTTTCGCAATCGAGCTAAAATAAATTGATATGAACCAATAAAATTGTCAGTACGATTTTTCCTTTGGACTTCTAAAA
Organism: Archivesica marissinica; assembly: GCA_014843695.1. NCBI lineage: Eukaryota > Metazoa > Mollusca > Bivalvia > Venerida > Vesicomyidae > Archivesica > Archivesica marissinica. Next base: position 24,643 of record JABXNX010000141.1, on the reverse strand, counting down.
TCCGCATATTACAGACATATTGGCCACTCTCCTTTCCTCAAGGAATTATAGAAAGGTAATTTGTGTATAACAATTCCAAGAGACTGCTTCGTCCGCCTCCGTGGTCGAGTGGTTACGGTCGTTGACTTGTATACCACTGTAACCTATCATCACTGATGGTCACGGGTTCGAGCCCCGCTCAGGCCATGTCTCATTTATATGAAAAAGTTGGCAATTTCTTACGGAGTTTGGTGCACCCAAGTACTGGTTAACCGCTGGAGCCTGCCCAGGAAAGGTGTTGTTAGGTAAACTGCCCGCCGGCGATATAGCCCAAAATGGTGCTGATGCAGGCGTAAAACCCGAAATATAACATAACAGATTACAGACTGCTTCAAACCACTAGATAATAATGGCTTCATTATAAAAAATGTTTTTTTAAAAGTTTCAATTTTCTTTATTTTACAATGATTGCGACTTATATATAAAAAACCATGTCCAATCTAGCGACCACCATTGACATAATTCTTTTTGTTATGCCATATATTTGTGGCCATAAGTCGATCTCAGCCATAAGTCGATCTCAGCCATAAGTCGATCTCAGCCGTAAGTCGATCTCAGCCATAAGTTGAGGGTAAATGTTTGGTTTGGAAATGCTGATTTTAAGCTGGATCCTTCCATAAGTTGCGTGTAAATGTTTGGCTTGAGAGGGCGATGTGGGCGAAATTGTCGCCCTAGGGACCCTAACTTCGCCCTCTGGGTGCCCCACTTCTCCCTAAAAAAAAATTTGTCTAGTAAGATACACTGGCCCATTATAAAGCACTCTTTCTATTCAAATGTTGTATTTAATGGTTGTACTGTGCATTTTAACCCTATTTTGCAGAAGTATATTAAAGAACACCATTTAAGGAAGCGATCACGCGCTTTCTCACTTCTCCCAAAAATTCTGACCTAGAATGAACCCTGGCTGTATGTGAAATAAATAGGTATTACCTCATACTTTGGATATCCTACAGACGGATCAGTAGTTCAATGGTTAACACGATGGACTTGTAATCCAGGGATTGCAGATTTGATCCCCCGTCTGACCCTAATAAAATTAACAGTCTTTCAGATTGGACATTAAACCGAGGTCTCGTGTCGGTGCTTTACACCATGCATGTAAAAGAACCAGAGGAGACTCTGGAATGGGTCTCTGTCTGTAACATTGCACTATCCTCCAAAAATCTAAAATGACTAATCTCTTCAGGAGGCGTCGCTCATATGGGTAACCGGTAGCGACGATAAATAAACGTAAAACAGACATTTTGAATATCCTTTTGTTGTGGCACTATCCTTCAGGTACCAGTCTGTTAATAATTCAGATGTTGTATAGCAATTAGATACTAATGTAATCGGACATATTAACAGCTTTCTAGTAGAACAGTAACCAGTAAGCCAGTAAACATTGCCAGACATAATTATATTAGAGTGAAAAATGAGTTTTATTCCTAGATGATTGCATGCCTGGAACAGGTTTCTGTATCTTCCAGTCTGCTGAAGTTATTTGGAATAATGACAGATATATTGATCTAGTACTAATTTGAAGACATAAAAGTGATTAGAAGGGTTTCATTTCATGTATAAATCTATTGAACATAGTACATTCCTCAAGTATTTATCACACCTGACATGCATGTGTTGCTTATTTAAACCTAGTTTGACCCCATCACTGCACCATTTTCCCCCAGTTTGACCCATCACTGCATCTTTATTCCCCAGTTTGACCCCATCACTGTACCTTTTTTCCCAGTTTGACCCCATCACTGTACCTTTTTCCCAGTTTGACCCCATCACTGCACCTTTTTTCCCCAGTTTGACCCCATCACTGTACCTTTTTTCCCCAGTTTGACCCATCACTGTACCTTTTCCCCCAGTTTGACCCCATCACTGTACCTTTTTTCCCCAGTTTGACCCCATCCGTACCTTTTTTCCCAGTTTGACCCCATCACTGTACCTTTTCCCCAGTTTGACCCCATCACTGTACCTTTATTCCCCAGTTTGACCCCATCACTGTACCTTTATTCCCCAGTTTGACCCCATCACTGTACCTTTATTCCCCAGTTTGACCCCATCACTGTACCTTTTTTCCCAGTTTGACCCCATCACTGTACCTTTTTTCCTAGTTTGATGACCCCATCACTGTACCTTTTTTCCTAGTTTGACCCCATCACTGTACCTTTTTTCCCCAGTTTGACCCCATCACTGTACCTTTTCCCCAGTTTGACCCATCACTGTACCTTTTTCCTAGTTTGACCCCTCTAGTTTGACCCCATCACTGTACCTTTTTTCCCCAGTTTGACCCCATCACTGTACCTTTTTTCCCCAGTTTGACCCCATCACTGTACCTTTATTCCCTAGTTTGACCCCCATCACTGTACCTTTTTTCCCTAGTTTGACCCCATCACTGTACCTTTATTTCCCAGTTTGACCCCATCACTGTACCTTTTTTTCCTAGTTTGACCCTATCGCTATCGAACATCTCTGCAGGAATTTCGCTACTGTCATCTACCCCAGTCTGACACTGGTTGATTGCCATATCACTGTACAATATACGCTGCAATATAATACATATAGCATATTAACCCATTCAACACCAAGTAACTGACATGGACTGGTGCATGATATTAACCCATTCAACACCAAGTAACTGACATGGACTGGTGCATGATATTTAACCCATTCAACAAGTAACTGACATGGACTGGTGCATGATATTTAACCATTCAACACCAAGTAACTGACATGGACTGGTGCATGATATTTAACCATTCAACACCAAGTAACTGACATGGACTGCTGCATGATATTTAACCCATTCAACACCAAGTAACTGACATTGACTGGCTATGATATTTTTAGACCAATATATTAATAATTAAATTACATTTTGAACCAGTTCATTTATCAAAATAGTTAATTTTGTCTAAATGTAGTAATATTACTGGCAAAAAGTATAGATCCTGATGAGGCGGCTTGTCATGAGCCGACTAATCAGGATCTACACTTTTTGTAGCCTATTTTGAAGTATGTGGTGTTGGAAGGGTTAAAGAATATCATTTCCAATGACAGTGTGTTTAAACAAAATATTTGCAGAGAAACGGAAAAAATCAAATAAATATAGCTCCGTCTGCCGATTGTTCAATTTTTTACTTCTGGCAAAATGACAGTATGATTAGAAACTCAATACGGCTCAATTAATGGTCTTGGTGTTAAAAATATATTTTTATCGTTGACCAGGCAACATATATCAACGGTTGGGTATCACAGTATTTCTTTTATTGTTTACAATGAATGGCAGAGTTTTGTTTTCTCAGTGAAAGAAAACTATCTTACACTCCTTTGAAACAGTGAAAGATGGCATTTGCTCTGTCACTGATTGCGTTTCGTATTCATGCGCGGTTAGATGTAATTTTGTATTTTAGCTGTTTTCTGGCTATCATGAACAGTTTATTATTAATAATAATTATATTCTAATGAATTTGTTTTGTCTGGAGTTTTTAATTTTGACAGCAAAGAGAAACTAACTTGAAAATTATACCTGAACTATTTCTTATTACAGGCGTTGTGTATTGTAGTGCAATGGGCTCAGCACTAAAATAAATCAAATTTGAAAGCAAATATTATATTAGTGCCAAACTCATTGGAAATCATAAAAGAAAAAGAAGATTTGTGTTTATTAGTGTAAGATAGGATTTTATTTCATCTGATCAACGAAATATCTATTTATGCTCGAAATATCAATTTATGCTCGAAATATCTATTTATGCTCGAAATATCTATTTATGCTCGAAATATCTATTTATGCTCGAAATATCTATTTATGCTCGAAATATCGATTTATGCTCGAAATATCTATTTATGCTCGAAATATCTATTTATGCTCGAAATATCTATTTATGCTCGAAATATCTATTTATGCTCGAAATATCTATTTATGCTCGAAATATCTATTTATGCTCGAAATATCTATTTATGCTCGAAATATCTATTTATGCTCGAAATATCTATTTATGCTCGAAATATCTATTTATGCTCGAAATATCTATTTATGCTCGAAATATCTATTTATGCTCGAAATATCTATTTATGCTCGAAATATCAATTTATGCTCGAAATATCTATTTATGCTCGAAATATCTATTTATGCTCGAAATATCAATTTATGCTCGAAATATCTATTTATGCTCGAAATATCTATTTATGCTCGAAATATCTATTTATGCTCGAAATATCTATTTATGCTCGAAATATCTATTTATGCTCGAAATATCTATTTATGCTCGAAATATCTATTTATGCTCGAAATATCGATTTATGCTCGAAATATCGATTTATGCTCGAAATATCTGTTTATGCTCGAAATATCTATTTATGCTCGAAATATCTATTTATGCTCGAAATATCGATTTATGCTCGAAATATCTGTTTATGCTCGAAATATCAATTTATGCTCGAAATATCTATTTATGCTCGAAATATCGATTTATGCTCGAAATATCTATTTATGCTCGAAATATCGATTTATGCTCGAAATATCTGTTTATGCTCGAAATATCTATTTATGCTCGAAATATCTATTTATGCTCGAAATATCTATTTATGCTCGAAATATCTATTTATGCTCGAAATATCTATTTATGCTCGAAATATCACTGAAATTTGTATTTCCACGAGTGGCGTTATATAATAAACACAAATATTCTCTATATCTTGGTAAATGTTATATTTTCTCCGAGTGCTTACGTTTATATATTTTCTCCGAGTGCTTACGTTTATATATTTTCTCCGAGTGTTTACGTTTATATATTTTCTCCAAGTGTTTACGTTTATATATTTTCTCCGAGTACTTACGTTTATATATTTTCTCCGAGTGCTTACGTTTATATATTTTCTCCGAGTGCTTACGTTTATATATTTTCTCCGAGTGCTTACGTTTATATATTGTCTCCGAGTGCTTACGTTTATATATTTTCTCCGAGTGCTTACGTTTATATATTTTCTCCGAGTGCTTACGTTTATATATTTTCTCCGAGTGCTTACGTTTATATATTGTCTCCGAGTGCTTACGTTATATATTTCTCCGAGTGCTTACGTTTATATATTTCTCCGAGTGCTTACGTTTATATATTTTCTCCGAGTGCTTACGTTTATATATTTTCTCCGAGTGCTTACGTTTATATATTTTCTCCGAGTGCTTACGTTTATATATTTTCTCCGAGTGCTTACGTTTATATATTTTCTCCGAGTGCTTACGTTTATATATTTTCTCCGAGTGCTTACGTTTATATATTTTCTCCGAGTGCTTACGTTTATATATTGTCTCCGAGTGCTTACGTTTATATATTTTCTCCGAGTGCTTACGTTTATATATTTTCAGCAAGCATGGGAGAAGAGAATCTTGAAGAGTTTAAACAGCATGTGTACAGAGCTCAATATACCACTTGCCCGAAAGGTATGCTTTTTACAACTATATAAATGCTGTTCAATGCTGTTTTTAGCCAGGGTCCGCCTCCGTGGTCGAGTGGTTAAGGTCGCTGACTTGTATACCACTGTAACCTATCATCACTGATGGTCACGGGTTCGAGCCCCGCTCAGGCCGTGTCTCATTTATATGAAAAAGTTGGCAGTTTCTTACGGAGGTTGGTGCACCCAAGTACTGGTTAACCGCTGGAGCCTGGCCAGGAATGGTGTTGTTAAGTAAACTGCCCGCTGGCGATATAGCCCAAAATGGTGCTGATGCAGGCGTAAAAAAACCCGAAATATAAAAGAAATATTTTTTTTAGCAAGGGCACTTTCTATCACATTGATGCACCTTTCCCATCATTGTCAAAACAAAGATGTTGGAAAAGTTGGCGCCTCAGCCTGTCCCTTTTTAGCCCCACCCTTTTGCTTTTATGTCTGCCATTTGCACCCAGCTGTAGCAGTTACGATTGTGCCCTTATGCAAGGTACTTAAATTCCACATTGCTTCTTCTCTCTCCCTTATGGCGATGGATTCCGTCAGGAATTGATGTCTCGAAAGCAATTTAACTACTGTTGTAAGAACTACATGGAGTTCACAATCGAACTAAATTCAATTTGTATAAACTGTTCCGAATTAAGGTCAGAATCTCGTGTAGTCTCAGTAATATATATGGATGTAGCTCGTGCCGACTGCTTATCCGCTGATTGATAGCTATAAATGGCTGTTGTATGTGTGGAGTAATATACTAACCTAAAGCCCTGTGTAGGAAATGGTTACGCCCGGTCAATTAACTTGCATGTATTAGGATTTTTTCTAGAGCAGAATGGCAGGGCGTTCCCTTTTTAACCCCTTTTGCCCGTTACCCATTTACCACTGCCCTTTTACCATTTTAATTTATTTTTAAATTTTCTTTTTTTTTTTAATAAAAAATTCTATATAAGCGAAAGCCTCAACAGGTGTTTTCGGGCAGACCTACATAACTTCCACCCTTTTCACCAATATGAATTACTGCCTCTTTATTCAATGACCTTAATTTAGCACACTTTTCTAGGGATAACCCCAAAATATCTCTTCACTCACCTCATCATGGCTCAAAAGGCACCTTGCTTCATTTCTGACCCTCCCTGCCCCTATTTTGATCCACGTTGCCCCTTTTTTGATCCACCCTGCCCCTATTGTGATCCACATTGCCCCTTTTTTTTATCCACCCTGCCCCTATTTTGATCCACATTGCCCCTTTTTTGACCCACCCTGCCCCTATTTTGATCCACATTGCCCCTTTTTTGATCCACCCTGCCCCTATTTTGATCCACATTGCCCCTTTTTTAGTTTATACAAATTTATTTAAGCTCGATTGCGAAACAAGTTCTTTCAACTTATATTAATAACTCTCGAGACCTCATTCCTGATGGAAACCATCGCCATGAGGGAGAGAGAAGAGGCAATGTGGAATTTAAATGCCTTGCCTAAGGGCACAATCGTAACGGCTTCAGCAGGGCTCGAACTCCGGACCTTTCGCACCTGAAGCGAACGCGCATCCACTGCGCTATCACGACCCCCTTTTTTGATCCACCCTGCCCATCTTTTGACCCATCCTGCCATTTTTTCTACTCTAGAATAAACCCTATACCTTGAAATTAGACAGTTTTTATACTTTCAAAAATCGACATGGTACATGTATCTATCACCTTAAAGGATACATATATTTATGGCTTTGTTACCGTATTGTTACAGAGACCAGACAAGGAACGGAAAGATCTGCATTCCAGGTGGACAGAGCTGGGAACGGATGGTCCAGGTAAGTTATAACCAGCTGAATACATATAGAGCCGGGAACCAATATACCATAATTATAAGTGGTAACCAGCTGTGCAGATATAGACCCGAGAGCTCACAGACAATTTCAGCCCGAGGGTCAATAAGCTCAATCATCATCATCATCACAATTTCAGCCATATATGAAATTATAATTACAAGTGCTAAACCATAATGGTAGCGTGATAATTTAAAATAATACACGATGTAGTACATTAGTGGATTAGTTTAAACAATATTTTATTTCAATGAATATACATAATATAATGATCACAATAAGAAAATACATGTAGGATTGAGGATTCTATGCAAGAATAATGTTACTGCCTGGCAATTCTATTTTGTGTACATGTATTTTTATGTTACCGTAACCCTGTCCTTCATAGAGATTTAGTTATACTATTATATCTCCATACAAACGACAGCCAGTTAGCTATCAGGCAGTGGATAAGTAGTCGCCATATCTATCCCACCTCCATAGTGATTTAGGTTAATATATTATTATATCTCCATACAAACGACAGCCAGTTAGCTATCAGGCAGTGGATAAGTAGTCGCCATATCTATCCCACCTCCATAGTGATTTAGGTTAATATACTATTATATCTCCATACAAACGACAGCCAGTTAGCTATTATGCAGTGGATAAGTAGTTGCCATATCTATCCCACCTCCATAGATATTACTGGGACTACATAGAGATTTAGGTTAATATACTATTATATCTCTATACAAACGACAGCCAGTTAGCTATCATGCAGTGGAGATAAGTAGTCGCCATATCTATCCCACCTCCATAGTGATTTAGGTTAATATACTATTATATCTCCATACAAACAACAGCCAGTTAGCTACAGCCATTTAGCTATCGTATTGGTAATGGCGTCAAGAGGTGATTCTATGAGGGAAAGGGTTTATGAACATTGGTTTGGCTACTACATTGTCAATGTATATCATATTGGTAATGGCGTCAAGAGGTGATTCTATGAGGGAAAGGGTTTATGAACATTGGTTTGGTTACTACATTGTCAATGTATCATATTGGTAATGGCGTCAAGAGGTGCTTCTATGAGGGAAAGGGTTTATGAACATTGGTTTGGCTACTACATTGTCAATGTATATCGTATTGGTAATGGCGTCAAGAGGTGCTTCTATGAGGGAAAGGGTTAATGAACATTGGTTTGGCTACTACATTGTCAATGTATGTCGTATTGGTAATGGCGTCAAGAGGTGCTTCTATGAGGGAAAGGGTTTATGAACATTGGTTTGCTACTACAGTTAATGTATGTCGTATTGGTAATGGCGTCAAGAGGTGCTTCTATGAGGGAAAGGGTTTATGATCATTGGTTTGCTACTACATTGTCAATGTATATCGTATTGGTAATGGCGTCAAGAGGTGCTTCTATGAGGGAAAGGGTTAATGAACATTGGTTTGGCTACTACATTGTCAATGTATATCATATTGGTAATGGCGTCAAGAGGTGATTCTATGAGGGAAAGGGTTTATGAACATTGGTTTGGCTACTACATTGTCAATGTATATCATATTGGTAATGGCGTCAAGAGGTGCTTCTATGAGAGAAAGGGTTAAGATGGAAGTTGTCACGAATATATGACTGCCATCTAAAAATAGCACAAATTCTTCAAACATCTCACGAACCACATTTGGTAGGAATTATCGATGCTCTTTCCAAGCTATTAAAATGGTGAAAAAAAGTGTAGTCAGCTGACCCTCTTGTATATTTTGTGATGCATCTGTCGAATGTCTCAGTTTAGAATCATGGCAAACCTTGTCTCACTAGGCTTCGATATCATCCCTTGTCATGGCTGTCAGTAAGAGGAATCAAAATGATTTTTGTGACAGCAGAATGTACACTGTTTATGTGTGTTCATTATTTGATAGATTTAAGTGACAGCAGAATGTACACTGTTTATGTGTGTTCATTATTTGATAGATTTAAGTGACAGCAGAATGTACACTGTTTATGTGTGTTCATTATTTGATAGATTTAAGTCAGATCCGGCCTGTGTATGCTCCAAAGGATTTTCTCGAAGTGATTATGTGCCTACAGAACCCTAACTACAATACTGGTGACTCGAGCGGGTAAGAATATTTTAAACTTTATATAGCAACAATTGCGAAACAAGCTTTAACAATTTATATGAAACACTCTCGTTGGTGAATACTGGTGACTCATGAGGGTAAGAATATTTGTTTATACAAATTTATTTTAGTTTGATTACGAAACAAGTTCTTACAACTTATATGAATCACTCTCAAGACCTCATTCCTGATGGAATCCATCGCCACGAGGGAGAGAGTGGAAATTAGATACCTTGCATAACCTTGCTCAAACTTTCGCACCTGAAGCGAACGCGCCACCGCAACTTCCACATTAAAACTTTATTTATTGCGAAACAAGCTTTAACAACTTATATTAATCACTCTCATTGGTGAATACTGGTTACTAGCTGGTAAGAATGATTTAATTTTAAAAAACATATATTAATCACTCTCGTTGGCGCAGATGAAAGCGTAAATGTGGTAATTCGTGTGACCGGTGTACCCGGAGAAAACCCACCTGTCCGATCTTGCGACCACCGTACCATCTCACATATGTCCCGGTCCGAGGATCGAACCCGGGTTGCATTGGTGAGAAGCGAGCGCGCTAATCAGACATACCATCACATATACTTCCCGGTGAGAAGCAAACCTGCTAACCACTACGCTAATCGGACTGGTGTAAGAATTTATCATTCGTTGTAAAATCTTCCAATTTCGCGTTTTCGAGTTTTTCTATTTTTTATTATTGAAAATCTATTTTCGATAACTCATTCTAAACTGCTATGTCAATTTTGACAAAACTTGGTACGGTATAGTAGATTGTCAATTTTGACAAAACTTGGTACGGTATAGTAGATTGTCAATTTTGACAAAACTTGGTATGGTATAGTAGATTGTCAATTTTGACAAAATTTGGTACGGTATAGTAGATTGTCAATTTTGACAAAACTTGGTACGGTATAGTAGATTGTCAATTTTGACAGAACTTGGTACGGTATAGTAGATTGTCAATTTTGACAGAACTTGGTATGCTATATATAATAGATCAACTAGAGGTTAAGTTGTTCTGAGCACGGGCCATCTTGAAAATCTGTTTTCGACTTTTCTGAACTGATTAGTAAATTATGTCAAAACTAGCTAACATATTCCAAGATTTTATGACACTGGCTGTTTTAATAGTGCTGCAACTGTAATAAATTACACATCACTATACCCTATAATTATATGAAATTTGTACTAATGTCTGTCCGACTTATCCCTGGACTTCATTTTTGAAGTACGTACATGTGTATATGTTATTCTTAACAATTATGTCGCTGAAATTCTCTGTTTGTTTTCTGAGAGATTAAAATACAATTGACAGTTAAAACATATTTATGCAGGGGACATCACTCAGACAATGAAATTAACGTTTTATTGTTTGGGTTGCTTCCCTTTAAACAGTGAATATTAAATTTGTAATGTTTTACTCTTTCAGCACATATACATTATGGGGACTTGTCCAATTACCACTGAAGTCAAATGACATCAATAGACTGGTTAGTGCCATACGTTCTAACAGCTTACTACATCTTTATGCTACTAGTATATATGGAAGTCGTGATAGCGCAGTGGATGCGCGTTCGCTTCAGGTGCGAAAGGTCCTGAGTTTGAGCCCCGCTGGAGCCGTTACGATTGTGCCCTTAGGCAAGGCATTTAAATTCCACATTGCCTCTTCTCTCTCCCTCGTGGCGATGGATTCCATCAGGAATGAGGTCTCGAGAGTGATTAATATAAGTTGAAAGAACTTGTTTCGCAATCGAGCTAAAATAAATTTGTATACATACTAGTGTATATTTAGTCCGCCTCCATGGTCGAGTGGTTAAGGTCGCTGACTTGTATACCACTGTAACCTATCATCACTGATGGTCATGGGTTCGAGCCCCGCTCAGGCCGTGTCTCATTTATATGAAAAAGCTGGCAGTTTCTTACGGAGTTTGGTGCACCCAGGTACTGGTTAACCGCTGGAGCCTGCGCAGGAAAGGTGTTGTTAAGTAAACTGCCCACCGGCGATATAGCCCGAAATGGTGCTGATGCAGGCGTAAAACCCGAAATATAACATAACAGTATATATTTAAAGCAGCCCTATATCGCATGAAATAAAAGATATTTGAAAAATTCAAATTTTGCGTATGGTATTATGTATTCTTATATTATAAATTGCATAATTATGTTCAATTAGTAAACAGTGTTGTTTTGCGATAAAACAAACTCGAAACCGAAAGTAGGACTTTCCGAGTCTGTCGGTCACTATTTCCACTTTTGTAAACACACTTATATTAGTATTTATATTTTACGAAAAAACATCCTTTATTACGATATAGTGATGCTTTAATGGTTTGGTGATGATGCAGAAGGTGGGTGGTTTACCTGGGTGCCTGTTAGAAGCATTAACTAAATCCATGTCAATAGAAGCCAATTTGTCGATGTGTAAAATATTTACACACGTTTACCGATGTTGGAAAAAGTTATGATATATATATCGAATATTCGAATACCATTTTCGGATTCCATTTAGCTATTCGGTCCCATCGCTAGTTATAAGTATGTTTATTTATAGCATAATTTGTGCTGCAGGCAGGTAATATCGCCATTGCATATTTTTCATATTACACTAGTGTAATAACTATGCAAATGAGCGCAGTATGTATTTATAGGCTCTAGGTGCATAACACCACATGAAACAATTGCCATATGGAACGCCTACTCAGTTTCCGTACATGCACGAGCCGGTGGCATCTGAATCTGATTCGCTGTCCTCCATATTTAGCTTTTTTTATTTTCTCCAATCCAATATTATCATTGCTAAGTGTGGTGGTGTAGTTGGATGATCAAGCACATTTGGTCACCCTGTTGCACAACCACCATCAAAATTATTCATACTTTAATATCTGTTTCAAATTATTTTCTCTCATTCTAAAATTAATGAGTTACTCAATATTTGACAGTAATTTTGTTGCCTAATATAAACGGTATATTTTGTAAATGATTCGTGGGAAAGAGGTAACCATATAAGCAAGTTGCTTTCTCCTCAATCCTACATGTATGTACATAGGAAAGAGGTAACCATATAAGCAGGTTGCTTTCTCCTCAATCCTACATGTATGTACATAGGAAAGAGGTAACCATACAAGCAGGTTGCTTTCTCCTCAATCCTACATGTATGTACATAGGAAAGAGGTAACCATATAAGCAGGTTGCTTTCTCCTCAATCCTACATGTATGTACATAGGAAAGAGGTAACCATATAAGCAGGTTGCTTTCTCCTCAATCCTACATGTACGTACATAGGAAAGAGGTAACCATATAAGCAAGTTGCTTTCTCCTCAATCCTACATGTATGTACATAGGAAAGAGGTAACCATATAAGCAGGTTGCTTTCTCCTCAATCCTACATGTACGTACATAGGAAAGAGGTAACCATATAAGCAAGTTGCTTTCTCCTCAATCCTACATGTATGTACATAGGAAAGAGGTAACCATATAAGCAAGTTGCTTTCTCCTCAATCCTACATGTATGTACATAGGAAAGAGGTAACCATATAAGCAAGTTGCTTTCTCCTCAATCCTACATGTATGTACATAGGAAAGAGGTAACCATATAAGCAAGTTGCTTTCTCCTCAATCCTACATGTATGTACATAGGAAAGAGGTAACCATATAAGCAAGTTGCTTTCTCCTCAATCCTACATGTATGTACATAGGAAAGAGGTAACCATATAAGCAAGTTGCTTTCTCCTCAATCCTACATGTATGTACATAGGAAAGAGGTAACCATATAAGCAAGTTGCTTTCTCCTCAATCCTACATGTATGTACATAGGAAAGAGGTAACCATATAAGCAAGTTGCTTTCTCCTCAATCCTACATGTATGTACATAGGAAAGAGGTAACCATATAAGCAGGTTGCTTTCTCCTCAATCCTACGTGTATGTACATAGGAAAGAGGTAACCATACAAGCAAGTTGCTTTCTCCTCAATCCTACATGTATGTACATAGGAAAGAGGTAACCATATAAGCAGGTTGCTTTCTCCTCAATCCTACATGTATGTACATAGGAAAGAGGTAACCATATAAGCAGGTTGCTTTCTCCTCAATCCTACATGTACGTACATAGGAAAGAGGTAACCATACAAGCAGGTTGCTTTCTCCTCAATCCTACATGTATGTACATAGGAAAGAGGTAACCATACAAGCAAGTTGCTTTCTCCTCAATCCTACATGTATGTACATAGGAAAGAGGTAACCATATAAGCAAGTTGCTTTCTCCTCAATCCTACATGTATGTACATAGGAAAGAGGTAACCATATAAGCAAGTTGCTTTCTCCTCAATCCTACATGTATGTACATAGGAAAGAGGTAACCATATAAGCAAGTTGCTTTCTCCTCAATCCTACATGTACGTACATAGGAAAGAGGTAACCATATAAGCAAGTTGCTTTCTCCTCAATCCTACATGTATGTACATAGGAAAGAGGTAACCATATAAGCAAGTTGCTTTCTCCTCAATCCTACATGTATGTACATAGGAAAGAGGTAACCATATAAGCAAGTTGCTTTCTCCTCAATCCTACATGTATGTACATAGGAAAGAGGTAACCATACAAGCAAGTTGCTTTCTCCTCAATCCTACATGTATGTACATAGGAGAGAGGTAACCATATAAGCAAGTTGCTTTCTCCTCAATCCTACATGTATGTACTCAGGAAAGAGGTAACCATATAAGCAAGTTGCTTTCTCCTCAATCCTACATGTATGTACTCAAGAAAGAGGTAACCATATAAGCAAGTTGCTTTCTCCTCAATCCTACATGTATGTACATAGGAAAGAGGTAACCATATAAGCAAGTTGCTTTCTCCTCAATCCTACATGTATGTACATAGGAGAGAGGTAACCATATAAGCAGGTTGCTTTCTCCTCAATCCTACATGTATGTACATAGGAAAGAGGTAACCATACAAGCAGGTTGCTTTCTCCTCAATCCTACATGTATGTACATAGGAAAGAGGTAACCATATAAGCAGGTTGCTTTCTCCTCAATCCTACATGTATGTACATAGGAAAGAGGTAACCATACAAGCAGGTTGCTTTCTCCTCAATCCTACATGTATGTACATAGGAAAGAGGTAACCATACAAGCAGGTTGCTTTCTCCTCAATCCTACATGTATGTACATAGGAAAGAGGTAACCATACAAGCAGGTTGCTTTCTCCTCAATCCTACATGTATGTACATAGGAAAGAGGTAACCATACAAGCAGGTTGCTTTCTCCTCAATCCTACATGTATGTACATAGGAAAGAGGTAACCATACAAGCAGGTTGCTTTCTCCTCAATCCTACATGTATGTACATAGGAAAGAGGTAACCATACAAGCAGGTTGCTTTCTCCTCAATCCTACATGTATGTACATAGGAAAGAGGTAACCATATAAGCAGGTTGCTTTCTCCTCAATCCTACATGTATGTACATAGGAAAGAGGTAACCATACAAGCAAGTTGCTTTCTCCTCAATCCTACATGTATGTACATAGGAAAGAGGTAACCATATAAGCAAGTTGCTTTCTCCTCAATCCTACATGTATGTACATAGGAGAGAGGTAACCATATAAGCAGGTTGCTTTCTCCTCAATCCTACATGTATGTACATAGGAAAGAGGTAACCATATAAGCAGGTTGCTTTCTCCTCAATCCTACATGTATGTACATAGGAAAGAGGTAACCATATAAGCAGGTTGCTTTCTCCTCAATCCTACATGTATGTACATAGGAAAGAGGTAACCATATAAGCAGGTTGCTTTCTCCTCAATCCTACATGTATGTACATAGGAAAGAGGTAACCATATAAGCAGGTTGCTTTCTCCTCAATCCTACATGTATGTAC
Source organism: Archivesica marissinica (assembly GCA_014843695.1). Taxonomy (NCBI): domain Eukaryota; kingdom Metazoa; phylum Mollusca; class Bivalvia; order Venerida; family Vesicomyidae; genus Archivesica; species Archivesica marissinica. The sequence continues at coordinate 9,360 of JABXNX010000141.1, read as the reverse complement.
ATATAACCATATAAGCAAGTTGCTTTCTCCTCAATCCTACATGTATGTACATATAACCATATAAGCAAGTTGCTTTCTCCTCAATCCTACATGTATGTACATAGGAAAGAGGTAACCATATAAGCAAGTTGCTTTCTCCTCAATCCTACATGTATGTACATAGGAAAGAGGTAACCATATAAGCAGGTTGCTTTCTCCTCAATCCTACATGTATGTACATAGGAAAGAGGTAACCATACAAGCAGATTGCTTTCTCCTCAATCCTACATGTATGTACATAGAAAAGAGGTAACCATATAAGCAAGTTGCTTTCTCCTCAATCCTACATGTATGTACATAGGAAAGAGGTAACCATATAAGCAAGTTGCTTTCTCCTCAATCCTACATGTATGTACATAGGAAAGAGGTAACCATACAAGCAAGTTGCTTTCTCCTCAATCCTACATGTATGTACATAGGAAAGAGGTAACCATATAAGCAAGTTGCTTTCTCCTCAATCCTACATGTATGTACATAGGAAAGAGGTAACCATATAAGCAAGTTGCTTTCTCCTCAATCCTACATGTATGTACATAGGAAAGAGGTAACCATATAAGCAAGTTGCTTTCTCCTCAATCCTACATGTATGTACATAGGAAAGAGGTAACCATACAAGCAAGTTGCTTTCTCCTCAATCCTACATGTATGTACATAGGAAAGAGGTAACCATATAAGCAAGTTGCTTTCTCCTCAATCCTACATGTATGTACATAGGAAAGAGGTAACCATATAAGCAAGTTGCTTTCTCCTCAATCCTACATGTATGTACATAGGAAAGAGGTAACCATATAAGCAAGTTGCTTTCTCCTCAATCCTACATGTATGTACATAGGAAAGAGGTAACCATATAAGCAGGTTGCTTTCTCCTCAATCCTACATGTATGTACATAGGAAAGAGGTAACCATATAAGCAAGTTGCTTTCTCCTCAATCCTACATGTATGTACATAGGAAAGAGGTAACCATACACGCAGATTACTTTCTCCTCAATCCTACATGTATGTACATAGGAAAGAGGTAACCATATAAGCAGGTTGCTTTCTCCTCAATCCTACATGTATGTACATAGGAAAGCGGTAACCATATAAGCAAGTTGCTTTCTCCTCAATCCTACATGTATGTACATAGGAAAGAGGTAACCATATAAGCAGGTTGCTTTCTCCTCAATCCTACATGTATGTACATAGGAAAGAGGTAACCATACAAGCAGGTTGTTTTCTCCTCAATCCTACATGTATGTACATAGGAAAGAGGTAACCATATAAGCAGGTTGTTTTCTCCTCAATCCTACATGTATGTACATAGGAAAGAGGTAACCATATAAGCAGGTTGCTTTCTCCTCAATCCTACATGTATGTACATAGGAAAGAGGTAACCATATAAGCAAGTTGTTTTCTCCTCAATCCTACATGTATGTACATAGGAAAGAGGTAACCATATAAGCAGGTTGTTTTCTCCTCAATCCTACATGTATGTACATAGGAAAGAGGTAACCATATAAGCAAGTTGCTTTCTCCTCAATCCTACATGTATGTACATACCGGGTATTATGTATACTAGACTATGTATATTCAAAGAAATTAATATTGTTTCAACTAACCCTACATACCTCTAAATAGGCTTACAAAAAGTGTAGATCCAGATGAGCCGGCTCGTTTAATAAATTCATTAACAAAATTCATGACCACTCATTTAACCCTTTCAACACTACAGACCTCTAAATAGGTTTACAAAAAGTGTAGATCCAGATGAGCCGGCTTGTGACAAGCCGTCTCATCAGGATCTGCACTTTTTGCCAGTAATAATACTATTTTTTATACAAAATTACCCATTTTGATAAATGAACTGGTCCAAATGTAATTTTCTTATGAATTTATTGGTCTAAAAATATCATGCACTAATCCATGTCAGTTACTTGGTGTTGAATGGGTTAATATCATGCAGCAGTCCATGTCAGTTACTTGGTGTTGAATGGGTTAATATCATGCACCAGTCCATGTCAGTTACTTGGTGTTGAATGGGTTAAATATCATGCACCAGTCCATGTCAGTTACTTGGTGTTGAATGGGTTAATATCATGCACCAGTCCATGTCAGTTACTTGGTGTTGAATGGGTTAATATCATGCAGCAGTCCATGTCAGTTACTTGGTGTTGAATGGGTTAAATATCATGCACCAGTCCATGTCAGTTACTTGGTGTTGAATGGGTTAAATATCGTGCACCAGTCCATGTCAGTTACTTGGTGTTGAATGGATTAAATATCATGCACCAGTCCATGTCAGTTACTTGGTGTTGAATGGGTTAATATCATGCAGCAGTCCATGTCAGTTACCTGGTGTTGAATGGGTTAATATCCTGCACCAGTCCATGTCAGTTACCTGGTGTTGAATGGGTTAATATCATGCACCAGTCCATGTCAGTTACTTGGTGTTGAATGGGTTAATATCATGCAGCAGTCCATGTCAGTTACTTGGTGTTGAATGGGTTAATATCATGCACCAGTCCATGTCAGTTACTTGGTGTTGAATGGGTTAATATCATGCACCAGTCCATGTCAGTTACTTGGTGTTGAATGGGTTAATATCATGCACCAGTCCATGTCAGTTACTTGGTGTTGATTGGGTTAATATCATGCACCAGTCCATGTCAGTTACTTGATGTTGAATGGGTTAATATCATGCACCAGTCCATGTCAGTTACTTGGTGTTGAATGGGTTAAATATCATGCACCAGTCCATGTCAGTTACTTGGTGTTGAATGGGTTAAATATCGTGCACCAGTCCATGTCAGTTACTTGGTGTTGAACGGGTTAATATCCTGCACCAGTCCATGTCGGTTACTTGGTGTTGAATGGGTTAATATCCTGCACCAGTCCATGTCGGTTACTTGGTGTTGAATGGGTTAATATCCTGCACCAGTCCATGTCGGTTACTTGGTGTTGAATGGGTTAAATATCATGCACCAGTCCATGTCAGTTACTTGGGGTTGAATGGGTTAATATGCTATATGTATTATATTGCAGCGTATATTGTACAGTGATATGGCAATCAACCAGTGTCAGACTGGGGTAGATGACAGTAGCGAAATTCCTGCAGAGATGTTCGATAGCGATAGGGTCAAACTAGGAAAAAAAGGTACAGTGATGGGGTCAAACTGGCGAATTTATGTTAGCATTTACTACGTTAGCGTTGCTACATTAGCTTGGCTACGTTAGCTTGGCTACGTTAGCTTGGCTACATTAGCTTTACTACGTTAACTTTACTACATTATCTTTACTACGTTAACTTTACTACATTACCTTTACTACATTACCTTTGCTACATTAACATTTACTAGTAATTACAAATACAATACTAATGATAGAGTCAATTTAGTAAAATAAATATAAATGGAGATATTTGATGTAATTTTGGTATATTTGTTTGTTTAAAACTGATTTTATACTGTGCATACTATGTCTGGTTTGTTTAAAACTGATTGTAGACTATGTCTGGTTTATTTAAAACTGATTGTATACTGTGTAGACTACGTCTGGTTTGTTTAAACTGATTGTATACTGTGTAGACTATGTCTGGTTTGTTTAAACTGATTGTATACTGTGTAGACTATGTCTGGTTTGTTTAAACTGATTGTATACTGTGTAGACTATGTCTTATATTATATTTCAGTGATAACTGGCGACCATGGACCTCTGGCTCAGGAATATGCCAAGAAAGGCTGCCCTGTCAGTTTAAGGGCTGACCTTTGGTTTCAAATATTGGGGATTGAATTAGATGAATTTGTAAGACTATAAAATTATTTAATTATGAACATCTTATAGGTTATCCATCCACTTAACTCTTTCACCGCCAATGTCGCATAAAAGCAACTTTGCAAATAGCAAACAACATAGATCCTGATCAGACACCACGCTACGCCACGGCTGATCGGGATCTATGTCGTTTGCATATGCTCTGAATTTATTCGGCACTGAAAGAGTTAATTTAATACTTGAAAAATCCACATTCAAGTTACACTATGTGATCTGTGTCGCCGAGTGATTAACGTTTGAACGGTCACATGGTTAATGTTGCGGAATGACATTCACTTGACTCTCTTTTCTGTTGTTTCAAGTTGCAGCCCGAGGGGCTCGTTTTATGTGAAGAGGCTATGTGGAAGGTCGGTGGTTCTACCTGGGTGCTTGAAGGAATACCTTGGTGTTCCGGCATCAACTAAAGGAATGGACCAAGTTGCAGCCCGAGGGGCTCATTTTATGTGAAGAGACTATGTGGAAGGTCAGTGGTTCTACCTGGGTGCTTGAAGGAATACCTTGGTGTTCCGGCATCAACTAAAGGAATGGACGATCACTATGTGACTTTAGTTGTTTGTGCATGAATCCATGAAACAAGCAAATCATTTTAAAGTATACAGATGTAATTCGTATAAAGGCCTCGTGTTTGTTACCCATACCAAGTGGTAGTATCAATTTGCTTCATGTCATAAGCACAGTCAAACCTGTGATAGTGGTCACCTCCATTAAGCAGCCAGTTTCCAGATTCCAATATGTTGTTTTATTATACATTTGACCTCTATTTAGTAACCACCTGTGCTAAGCAGCCACTTTGTGTGATTCCCTTGGCTGGCTGCTTAAGACAGGTCTGACTGTATGCTTTTGTTATGTCATAAACTGTTTCTTTGTAGGATACTCTGTACTATGAACTGTTTCTTTGTAGGATATTCTGTACTATGAACTGTTTCTTTGTAGGATATTCTGTACTATGAACTGTTTCTTTGTAGGATACTCTGTACTATGAACTATTTCTTTATAGTATGCTCTGTACTATGAACTGTTTCTTTGTAGGATATTCTGTACTATGAACTATTTCTTTATAGGATATTCTGTACTATGAACTGTTTCTTTGTAGGATATTCTGTACTATGAACTGTTTCTTTGTAGGATATTCTGTACTATGAACTGTTTCTGTGTAGGTAGTCTGTACTATGAACTGTTTCTTTGTAGGATATTCTGTACTATGAACTGTTTCTTTGTAGGATACTCTGTACTATGAACTATTTCTTTATAGTATGCTCTGTACTATGAACTGTTTCTTTATAGAATACTCTGTACTATGAACTGTTTCTTTATAGGATACTCTGTACTATGAACTGTTTCTTTATAGGATATTCTGTACTATGAACTGTTTCTTTATAGGATATTCTGTACTATGAACTATTTCTTTGTAGGTAGTCTGTACTATGAACTGTTTCTTTGTAGGATACTCTGTACTATGAACTGTTTCTTTGTAGGATACTCTGTACTATGAACTATTTCTTTATAGGATACTCTGTACTATGAACTGTTTCTTTATAGGATATTCTGTACTATGAACTGTTTCTTTATAGGATACTCTGTACTATGAACTGTTTCTTTATAGGATATTCTGTACTATGAACTGTTTCTTTATAGGATATTCTGTACTATGAACTATTTCTTTGTAGGTAGTCTGTACTATGAACTGTTTCTGTGTAGGTAGTCTGTACTATGAACTGTTTCTTTATAGGATATTCTGTACTATGAACTGTTTCTTTGTAGGATAGTCTGTACTATGAACTGTTTCTTTGTAGGTAGTCTGTACTATGAACTGTTTCTTTGTAGGATAGTCTGTACTATGAACTGTTTCTTTGTAGGTAGTCTGTACTATGAACTGTTTCTTTGTAGGATAGTCTGTACTATGAACTGTTTCTTTGTAGGATACACTGTACTATGAACTATTTCTTTATAGGATACTCTGTACTATGAACTGTTTCTTTGTAGGATACTATGTACTATGAACAGCTGAAAGCTAATGTGATTGCCCATGATCTCCTTGTAGACAGCCTCTTGTATAAGGTATGGATCAGATTGTGGTGAACAAGTTTTTATCCAGTGGAAATCGTGATAGCTCAGTGGATGCGTGTTCGCTTCATGTGTGAATGGTTCGGAGTTCGAGCCCTGCTGGAGCCGTTACAATTGTGCCCTTAGGCAAAGCGTTTAAATTCCACATTGCCTCTTCTCCCTCCTTCATGGCGATGGATTCCATCAGGAATGAGGTCTCGAGTGTGATTATATAAGTTGAAAGAACATGTTTCACAATCGAGCTCAAATAAATTTATATAAACTAATAAAGTTTCTATCCCTTCCCCTGTATATAGGATCTTACATGAGTGACAATTTCATACCATATTTTATGAAACTCATTAAGTAAAACTGCACATTGGAATTATATTATATTCTAACACGACCCAGCTAATAACATACATACTTATAGAGTAAAATCTACCTCGGGTTATTCTGCGATATACCTAACTTGAACTATGCTGCGCGTGCACCGTGTTTTGGCTATTCCATTTATACATTGCATGTAAAGTTTTATGAATGCAAGTCACGTGATTTTTGTAAATACAACCGTGGGAATTCGCGGAAGTGAGCTATTATTAGAATCAGATAATCTCTTGTCCGTCTTGTTTTTCTGTTAAGTAACATTTCAGTTACTATTCTGTACAGTTTTATTTGACAAAATAAATAACATTATTGATCAGTTACAACTTTTGTTCATTTATGCACTAGATTGATATTTTCCATAAAAAATAACGTCATCACCCCTTACGCGGGAGGAAATTTCGAAAGCCAAATGCACGGCATTTGAAGAAAATACTCCTTTCTCGTCTAAAATTATTAGAAGTAAGTCGTGTTAGAATCGAAATAATAAGTATCAACCATGGTATATCGCAGAATAACCCTCGTTTGTCGTTATTTCTTAAATATAGTAAAGCTGAAAAGTAGAGAAACTATTTTAGCTAAAATTGAAAATGTATGTGCTTAGTACACGGATGGGGTTGAATGAGTGCGGATGGGGTTGAATGAGCACTGATGGGGTTGAATGTGTGCGGATGTTGAATGAGCGCGGATGGGGTTGAATGAGTGCTGATGGGGTTGAATGAGCGTGGATGGGGTTGAATGAGTGCGGATGGGGTTGAATGAGCGCGGATGGGGTTGAATGAGTGCTGATGGGGTTGAATGAGCGCTGATGGGGTTGAATGAGTGCGGATGGGGTTGAATGAGCACGGATGGGGTTGAATGAGTGCTGATGGGGTTGAATGAGTGCTGATGGGGTTGAATGAGCACGGATGGGATTGAATGACTGCGGATTGGGTTGAATGAGCGCTGATGGGGTTGAATGAGCGCTGATGGGTTGAATGAGTGTGTGGGGGTGTGGTGGTGGGGTTGTGGGGGTGGGGTTGTGGTGTGTGGGGTGTGGTGGGTGGGGTTGTGGTGGTGGTTTGTGGTGGGTGTTGTGGTGGGTGGGGTTGTGGTGTGGTGGGTTGTGGTGGGTGGGTTTGTGGTGGTGGGTTGTGGTGGGTGTTGTGGGGGTGGGGTTGTGGTGGGTGGGGTTGTGGTGGGTGGGGTTGTGGTGGGTGTTGTGGTGTGTGGGGTTGGGTGTGGTGGGGTTTGGTGGGTGGGGTTGTGGGGGTGGGGTTGTGGTGTGTGGGGTTGTGGTGGGTGGGGTTGTGGTGGGTGGGGTTGTGGTGGGTGTTGTGGTGTGTGGGTTGTGGTGTGGTGGGGTTGTGGTGGGTGTTGTGGTGGGTGGGGTTGTGGTGGGTGGGGTGTGGTGTGGTGTTGTGGTGTGTGGGGTTGTGGTGTGTGGGGGTTGTGGTGGTGTTGTGGTGTGGTGGGGTTGTGGGTGTGGGGTTGTGGTTGTGGGGTTGTGGGGGTGGTTTTGTGGTGGGTGGGGTTGTGGTGGTGGGGTTGTGGGTGTGGGTTTGTGTTGGGTGGGGTTGTGGTGCTGATGGGGTTGAATGAGTGCGGATGTTGAATGAACGCTGATGGTGTTGAATGAGTGCTGATGGGGTTGAATGAGTGCGGATGGGATTGAATGAGTGCTGATGGGGTTGAATGAGTGCTGATGGGGTTGAATGAGTGCTGATGGGGTTGAATGAGTGCTGATGGGGTTGAATGAATGCTGATGGGGTTGAATGAGTGCGGATGGGGTTGAATGAGCGCACGGTCATGCTTATTAGCAAATAATAACAGTAACACAGTTGTCATACTGGAACATTTCAAACCTACAATTCATCAAGATGTAGAAAATAGTACAAGCCATTTGCCAAGCTTAATAGCAAAATTCCAAAAACGAGTTTCATAAAATATGGTATGAAATCACCACGAGTGTAAGATCCTTTTGATCACATTACCATAGTAACAACAACCACAACCATATAGAGCTTGTTTTATCACATTACCATATAGAGCTTGTTTTATCACATTACCATATAGAGCTTGTTTTATCACATTACCATATAGAGCTTGTTTTATCACATTACCATATAGCGCTTGTTTTATCACATTACCATAGTAACGCTTGTTTTATCACATTACCATATAGAGCTTGTTTTATCACATTACCATATAGAGCTTGTTTTATCACATTACCATATAGAGCTTGTTTTATCACATTACCATATAGAGCTTGTTTTATCACATTACCATATAGAGCTTGTTTTATCACATTACCATATAGGTTGTTTTTTTTTGCACTTGTTTTATCACATTACCATATAGCGCTTGTTTTATCACATTACCATATAGCACTTGTTTTATCACATTACCATAGTAGCGCTTGTTTTATCACATTACCATATAGAGCTTGTTTTATCACATTACCATAGTAACGCTTGTTTTATCACATTACCATATAGCGCTTGTTTTATCACATTACCATATAGAGCTTGTTTTATCACATTACCATAGTAACGCTTGTTTTATTTTGTTACCATATAGAGCTTGTTTTATCACATTATCATATAGAGTTTGTTTTATCACATTACCATATAGAGCTTGTTTTATCACATTACCATAGTAACGCTTGTTTTATCACATTACCAAATTGGCTTTTAATCATTTGTTGGCACAAAATAACGTAGCTACTTTCATTTTGGCGCCAACTGTCAGCGCAAATTGTCATGACGTCACTAATGTATCATGGCGTCATTACCCAAAGCAGTGTTATATTTATCTTTTAACCATTTCAACACCACAGGCCTCTCAATAGGCTTACAAAAAGCCGGCTCATCTGGATCTGCACTTTTTGCCAGTAATATTACTATTTTTAGACAAAAATTACCCATTTTGATAAATGAACTGGTCCAAATGTAATTTTCTTATTAATTTATTGGTCTGAACATATCATGAACCTGGATGCAGGCGGTGTGTATAAATGTGCAATCAATTCATTCGTTTGTAAGACAGATGGATCTGTAGTCCAGCAGTAACGAGATGGATTGGTAATCCAGGGATCGCAGGTT
>JABXNX010000631.1:0-15086 GCA_014843695.1 Archivesica marissinica | reverse complement strand
TATATGGACATGGGAGATAAGCCATATGGACATGGGAGATAAGCCTATATGGACATGGGAGATAATCATATATGGACATGGGAGATAAGCATATATGGACATGGGAGATAAGCCCATATGGACATGGGAGATAAGCCTATATGGACATGGGAGATAAGCATATATGGACATGGGAGATAAGCCCATATGTACATGGGAGATAAGCCCCTATGGATATGGGAGATAAGCCTATATGGACATGGGAGATAAACCTATATCGACATGGGAGATAAGCCTATATCGACATGGGAGATAAGTCCCTATGGATATGGGAGATAAGCATATATGGATATGGGAGATAAGCCTATATGGATATGGGAGATAAGCATATATGGACATGGGAGAGAAGCCCATATGGATATGGGAGATAAGCCTATATGGACATGGGAGATAAGCCCCAAATAATATGGATATGGGAGATAAGCCTATATGGACATGGGAGATAAGCCGATATGGGAGATAAGCATATATGGACATGGGAGATAAGCCTATATGGATATGGGAGATATGGATATGGGAGATAAGCCTATATGGACAAAATCAATGGAAGAGATAAGCCTATATGACATGGGAAGAAGCCTATATGGACATGGGAGAAAGCCCCTATGGATATGGAGATAAGCTATATGGATTGGAGAAAGCATATATGGACATGGGAGATAAGCCCCATATGGATATGGGAGATAAGCCTATATGGATATGGGAGATAAGCCTATATGGACATGGGAGAGAAGCCTATATGGACATGGGAGACAAGCTATATGGACATATAAGCCTATATGGACATGGGAGATAAGCCCATATGGATATGGGAGATAAGCCTATATGGATATGGGAGATAAGCATATATGGACATGGGAGATAAGCCTATATGGACATGGGAGATAAGCCTATATGGATATGGGAGATAAGCCTATATGGACATGGGAGATAAGTCCCTATGGATATGGGAGATAAGCCTATATGGATATGGGAGATAAGCCCATATGGATATGGGAGATAAGCATATATGGATATGGGAGAGAAGCCCATATGGATATGGGAGATAAGCATATATGGACATGGGAGATAAGCCCCTATGGATATGGGAGATAAGCATATATGGAATGGGAGATAAGCCTATATGGACATGGGAGATAAGCCCTATGGATGGAGATAACTATGATGGGAGATAACCTATATGGACATGGGAGAAACATATATGGAATGAGAAACCTATATGGAAATACATATATGGACATGGCAAAAGCCATATGGAATGGGAGAAAGCATATATGGATATGGGAGATAAGCATATATGGACATGGGAGATAAGCATATATGGATATGGGAGAGAAGCCTATATGGACATGGGAGAGAACCTATATGGACATGGGAGATAATCATATATGGATATGGGAGATAAGCATATATGGATATGGGAGATAAGCCCCTATGGATATGGGAGATAAGCCTATATGGATATGGGAGAAAGCCCATATGGATATGGGAGATAAGCCATATGACATGGAGATAAGCCCCTATGGATATGGGAGATAAGCCTATATGGACATGGGAGATAAGCATATATGGACATGGGAGAGAAGCCTATATGGACATGGGAGATAAGCCTATATGGACATGGGAGAGAAAGCCTATATGGACATGGGAGATAAGCCTATATGGACATGGGAGATAAGCCTATATGGACATGGGAGATAAGCCTATATGGATATGGGAGATAAGCCTATATGGACATGGGAGATAAGCATATATGGACATGGGAGATAAGCCCATATGGATATGGGAGATAAGCATATATGGATATGGGAGATAAGCCTATATGGACATGGGAGATAAGCCCATATGGATATGGGAGAGAAGCCTATATGGACATGGGAGAGAAGCCTATATGGACATGGGAGATAAGCCTATATGGACATGGGAGATAAGCCAATATGGACATGGGAGATAAACCTATATGGATATGGGAGATAAGCATATATGGATATGGGATGAAAGCCATATGGAATGGGAGATAAGCCTATGAATGGAGATAACATATGGAATGGGAGAAAGCCATATGGATATGGGAGATAAGCCTATATGGACATGGGAGAGAAGCCTATATGGACATGGGAGATAAGCCTATATGGACATGGGAGATAAGCATATATGGACATGGGAGATAAGCCTATATGGACATGGGAGATAAGCCTATATGGACATGGGAGATAAGCCTATATGGACATGGGAGATAAGCCCATATGGACATGGGAGATAAGCCTATATGGATATGGGAGATAAGCCTATATGGATATGGGAGAGAAGCCTATATGGATATGGGAGAGAAGCCTATATGGACAATAATGGGAGATAAGCCCATATGGATATGGGAGAGAAGCCTATATGGACATGGGAGATAAGCCTATATGGATATGGGAGATATGGGAGAAAGCTATATGGAATGGGAGAAAGCCTATATGGACATGGGAGATAAGCCCATATGGATATGGGAGATAAGCCTATATGGATATGGGAGATAAGCCTATATGGACATGGGAGATAAGCTTATATGGACATGGGAGAGAAGCCTATATGGACATGGGAGAGAAGCATATATGGACATGGGAGAGAAGCATATATGGACATGGGAGATAAGCATATATGGATATGGGAGATAAGCCTATATGGACATGGGAGAGAAGCCTATATGGACATGGGAGACAAGTCTATATGGACATATAAGCCTATATGGACATGGGAGATAAGCCTATATGGATATGGGAGATAAGCCTATATGGACATGGGAGATACGTCCCTACGGATATGGGAGATAAGCCTATATGGATATGGGAGATAAGCCCCTATGGATATGGGAGATAAGCATATATGGATATGGGAGATAGGCATATATGGACATGGGAGATAAGCCCATATGGATATGGGAGATAAGCCTATATGGATATGGGAGATAAGCATATATGGATATGGGAGATAAGCCCCTATGGATATTGGAGATAAGCCCCTATGGATATGGGAGATAAGCATATATGGACATGGGAGAGAAGCCCCTATGGATATGGGAGATAAGCCTATATGGACATGGGAGATAAGCATATATGGACATGGGAGATTAGCCTATATGGATATGGGAGAGAAGCATATATGGACATGGGAGATAAGCCCCTATGGATATGGGAGATAAGCCTATATGGACATGGGAGATAAGCATATATGGACATGGGAGATTAGCCTATATGGATATGGGAGAGAAGCATATATGGACATGGGAGATAAGCCCCTATGGATATGGGAGATAAGCCTATATGGACATGGGAGATAAGCATATATGGACATGGGAGATTAGCCTATATGGATATGGGAGAGAAGCATATATGGACATGGGAGATAAGCCCCTATGGATATGGGAGATAAGCCTATATGGACATGGGAGATAAGCATATATGGACATGGGAGATTAGCCTATATGGATATGGGAGAGAAGCATATATGGACATGGGAGATAAGCATATATGGATATGGGAGATAAGCATATATGGATATGGGAGATAAGCCTATATGGACATGGGAGAGAAGCCTATATGGACATATATGCATATATGGACATGGGAGATAAGCCCCTATGGATATGGGAGATAAGCATATATGGACATGGGAGATAAGCATATATGGACATGGGAGATAAGCCTATATGGATATGGGAGAGAAGCCTATATGGACATGGGAGAGAAGCATATATGGACATGGGAGATAAGCCACTATGGACATGGGAGATAAGCCAATATGGACATGGGAGATAAACGTATATGGATATGGGAGATAAGCCTATATGGATATGGGAGATAAGCCTATATGGACATGGGAGAGAAGCATATATGGACATGGGAGAGAAGCCTATATGGACATGGGAGAGAAGCCTATATGGACATAGGAGATAAGCATATATGGACATGGGAGAGAAGCCTATATGGACATGGGAGATAAGCCTATATGGATATGGGAGATAAGCCTATATGGATATGGGAGAGAAACCTATATGGATATGGGAGAGAAGCCTATATGGACATGGGAGATAAGCCTATATGGATATGGGAGATAAGCCTATATGGACATGGGAGATAAGCCCCTATGGATATGGGAGATAAGCCTATATGGACATGGGAGAGAAGCATATATGGACATGGGAGACATGTCTATATGGACATATAAGCCTATATGGACATGGGAGATACGCCCCTATGGATATGGGAGATAAGCCTATATGGATATGGGAGATAAACCTATATGGACATGGGAGATAAGCCTATATGGACATGGGAGATAAGTCCCTATGGATATGGGAGATACGACTATATGGATATGGGAGAGAAGCCTATATGGATATGGGAGATATGGATATGGGAGATAAGCCTATATGGACATGGGAGATAAGCCCCTATGGATATGGGAGATAAGCCTATATGGACATGGGAGATAAGCATATATGGACATGGGAGATTAGCCTATATGGATATGGGAGAGAAGCATATATGGACATGGGAGAGACGCCTATATGGACATGGGAGATAAGCATATATGGATATGGGAGATAAGCATATATGGATATGGGAGATAAGCCTATATGGACATGGGAGAGAAGCATATATGGACATATATGCATATATGGACATGGGAGATAAGCCCCTATGGATATGGGAGATAAGCATATATGGACATGGGAGATAAGCATATATGGACATGGGAGATAAGCCTATATGGATATGGGAGAGAAGCCTATATGGACATGGGAGAGAAGCATATATGGACATGGGAGATAAGCCACTATGGACATGGGAGATAAGCCAATATGGATATGGGAGATAAGCCTATATGGACATGGGAGAGAAGCATATATGGACATGGGAGAGAAGCCTATATGGACATGGGAGATAAGCCTATATGGACATGGGAGAGAAGCATATATGGACATGGGAGAGAAGCCTATATGGACATGGGAGAGAAGCCTATATGGACATAGGAGATAAGCATATATGGACATGGGAGAGAAGCCTATATGGACATGGGAGATAAGCCTATATGGATATGGGAGATAAGCCTATATGGATATGGGAGAGAAACCTATATGGATATGGGAGAGAAGCCTATATGGACATGGGAGATAAGCCTATATGGATATGGGAGATAAGCCTATATGGACATGGGAGATAAGCCCCTATGGATATGGGAGATAAGCCTATATGGACATGGGAGAGAAGCATATATGGACATGGGAGACATGTCTATATGGACATATAAGCCTATATGGACATGGGAGATACGCCGCTATGGATATGGGAGATAAGCCTATATGGATATGGGAGATAAACCTATATGGACATGGGAGATAAGCCTATATGGACATGGGAGATAAGTCCCTATGGATATGGGAGATACGACTATATGGATATGGGAGAGAAGCCTATATGGATATGGGAGATATGGATATGGGAGATAAGCCTATATGGACATGGGAGATAAGCCTATATGGATATGGGAGATAAGCATATATGGACATGGGAGATACGCCCCTATGGATATGGGAGATAATCATATATGGATATGGGAGATAAGCCTATATGGACATGGGAGATAAGCATATATGGACATGGGAGAGAAGTATATATGGACATGGGAGAGAAGCATATATGGACATGGGAGAGAAGCATATATGGACATGGGAGATAAGCATATATGGACTTGGGAGATAAGCCTATATGGATATGGGAGATAAGCCTATATGGACATGGGAGATAAGCATATATGGATATGGGAGATAAGCCTATATGGACATGGGAGATAAGCATATATGGATATGGGAGATAAGCATATATGGACATGGGAGATAAGTCCCTATGGATATGGGAGATAAGCATATATGGATATGGGAGATAAGCCCCTATGGATATGGGAGATAAGCCTATATGGATATGGGAGAGAAGCCCATATGGATATGGGAGATAAGCCTATATGGACATGGGAGATAAGCCCCTATGGATATGGGAGATAAGCATATATGGATATGGGAGATAAGCCTATATGGACATGGGAGAGAAGCCTATATGGACATGGGAGAGAAGCCTATATGGACATGGGAGATAAGCATATATGTACATGGGAGAGAAGCATATATGGACATGGGAGATAAGCCTATATGGATATGGGAGATAAGCCTATATGGATATGGGAGAGAAGCCTATATGGATATGGGAGAGAAGCCTATAAGGATATGGGAGAGAAGCCTATATGGACATGGGAGATAAGCCTATATGGATATGGGAGATAAGCATATATGGACATGGGAGATAAGCCCCTATGGATATGGGAGATAAGCCTATATGGATATGGGAGATAAGCCTATATGGACATGGGAGATAAGCATATATGGACATGGGAGAGAAGCATATATGGACATGGGAGAGAAGCATATATGGATATGGGAGATAAGCCTATATGGACATGGGAGATAAGTCCCTATGGATATGGGAGATAAGCCTATATGGATATGGGAGATAAGCCTATATGGATATGGGAGAGAAGCCTATATGGATATGGGAGAGAAGCCTATAAGGATATGGGAGAGAAGCATATATGGACATGGGAGATAAGCCTATATGGATATGGGAGATAAGCCTATATGGACATGGGAGATAAGCCCCATATGGATATGGGAGATAAGCATATATGGACATGGGAGATAAGCCCCTATGGATATGGGAGATAAGCCTATATGGATATGGGAGATAAGCCTATATGGACATGGGAGAGAAGCCTATATGGACATGGGAGAGAAGCCTATATGGACATGGGAGATAAGCATATATGTACATGGGAGAGAAGCATATATGGACATGGGAGATAAGCCTATATGGATATGGGAGATAAGCCTATATGGATATGGGAGAGAAGCATATATGGATATGGGAGAGAAGCCTATAAGGATATGGGAGAGAAGCCTATATGGACATGGGAGATAAGCCTATATGGATATGGGAGATAAGCATATATGGACATGGGAGATAAGCCCCTATGGATATGGGAGATAAGCCTATATGGATATGGGAGATAAGCCTATATGGACATGGGAGATAAGCATATATGGACATGGGAGAGAAGCCTATATGGACATGGGAGAGAAGCATATATGGATATGGGAGATAAGCCTATATGGACATGGGAGATAAGTCCCTATGGATATGGGAGATAAGCCTATATGGATATGGGAGATAAGCCTATATGGATATGGGAGAGAAGCCTATATGGATATGGGAGAGAAGCCTATATGGATATGGGAGAGAAGCCTATATGGACATGGAGATATGGATATGGGAGATAAGCCTATATGGACATGGGAGATAAGCCTATATGGATATGGGAGATAAGCCTATATGGATATGGGAGATAAGCCTATATGGAATGGAGATATGGATATGGGAGATAAGCCTATATGGACATGGGAGATAAGCCTATATGGATATGGGAGATAAGCCTATATGGACATGGGAGATAAGCCTATATGGATATGGGAGATAAGCCTATATGGATATGGGAGATAAGCCTATATGGATATGGGAGATATGGACATGGGAGATAAGCCTATATGGACATGGGAGAGAAGCCTATATGGACATGGGAGATAAGCCTATATGGACATGGGAGATAAGCATATATGGATATGGGAGATAAGCCCATATGGATATGGGAGATAAGCCTATATGGATATGGGAGATAAGCCTATATGGATATGGGAGATAAGCCTATATGGACATGGGAGATAAGCCTATATGGATATGGGAGATAAGCCTATATGGACATGGGAGATAAGCATATATGGATATGGGAGATAAGCCTATATGGATATGGGAGATAAGCCTATATGGACATGGGAGATAAGCATATATGGACATGGGAGATAAGCCTATGGATATGGGAGAGAAGCCTATATGGATATGGGAGATAAGTATATGGACATGGGAGATAAGCCTATGGATATGGGAGATAAGCATATGGATATGGGAGATAAGCCTATATGGACATGGGAGAAAGCATATATGGACATGGGAACTAATGGACTGGGAGATAAGCATATATGGACATGGGAGAGAAGCCTATATGGACATGGGAGATAAGCCTATATGGATATGGGAGATAAGCCTATAAGGACATGGGAGATAAGCATATATGGACATGGGAGATAAGCCTATATGGATATGGGAGATAAGCATATATGGACATGGGAGATAAGTCCCTATGGATATGGGAGATAAGCGTATATGGATATGGGAGATAAGCCCATATGGATATGGGAGATAAGCATATATGGATATGGGAGAGAAGCCCCTATGGATATGGGAGATAAGCATATATGGACATGGGAGATAAGCCCCTATGGATATGGGAGATAAGCATATATGGACATGGGAGATTAGCATATATGGATATGGGAGAGAAGCCTATATGGACATGGGAGAGAAGCCTATATGGACATGGGAGATAAGCCCCTATGGACATGGGAGATAAGCCAATATGGACATGGGAGATTAGCCTATATGGATATGGGAGAGAAGCCTATATGGACATGGGAGAGAAGCCTATATGGACATGGGAGATAAGCCCCTATGGACATGGGAGATAAGCCAATATGGACATGGGAGATAAACGTATATGGATATGGGAGATAAGCCTATATGGATATGGGAGATAAGCCTATATGGACATGGGAGAGAAGCCTATATGGACATGGGAGATAAGCCCATATGGACATGGGAGAGATGCCAATATGGACATGGGAGATAAACGTATATGGATATGGGAGATAAGCCTATATGGATATGGGATATAAGCCTATATGGACATGGGAGAGAAGCCTATATGGACATGGGAGAGAAGTATATATGGACATGGGAGATAAGCATATATGGACATGGGAGAGAAGCCTATATGGACATGGGAGATAAGCCTATATGAACATGGGAGATAAGCCTATATGGATATGGGAGATAAGCCTATATGGATATGGGAGAGAAGCCTATATGGATATGGGAGAGAAGCCTATATGGATATGGGAGAGAAGCCCATTAAGGATATGGGAGAGAAGCCTATATGGACATGGGAGATAAGCCTATATGGATATGGGAGATAAGCCTATATGGACATGGGAGATAAGCCCATATGGATATGGGAGATAAGCCTATATGGATATGGGAGATAAGCCTATATGGACATGGGAGATAAGCTTATATGGACATGGGAGAGAAGCTTATATGGACATGGGAGAGAAGCATATATGGACATGGGAGAGAAGCATATATGGACATGGGAGATAAGCATATATGGATATGGGAGATAAGCCTATATGGACATGGGAGAGAAGATATGGACATGGGAGACAAGTCTATATGGACATATAAGCCTATATGGACATGGGAGATAAGCCTATATGGATATGGGAGATAAGCCTATATGGACATGGGAGATATGGATATGGGAGATAAGCCTATATGGATATGGGAGATAAGCCCCTATGGATATGGGAGATAAGCATATATGGATATGGGAGATAGGCATATATGGACATGGGAGATAAGCCCATATGGATATGGGAGATAAGCCTATATGGATATGGGAGATAAGCATATATGGATATGGGAGATAAGCCCCTATGGATATTGGAGATAAGCCCCTATGGATATGGGAGATAAGCATATATGGACATGGGAGAGAAGCCTATATGGACATGGGAGAGAAGCCTATATGGACATATATGCCTATATGGACATGGGAGATAAGCCCCTATGGATATGGGAGATAAGCCTATATGGACATGGGAGATAAGCATATATGGACATGGGAGATTAGCCTATATGGATATGGGAGAGAAGCATATATGGACATGGGAGAGACGCCTATATGGACATGGGAGATAAGCATATATGGATATGGGAGATAAGCATATATGGATATGGGAGATAAGCCTATATGGACATGGGAGAGAAGCCTATATGGACATATATGCATATATGGACATGGGAGATAAGCCCCTATGGATATGGGAGATAAGCATATATGGACATGGGAGATAAGCATATATGGACATGGGAGATAAGCCTATATGGATATGGGAGAGAAGCCTATATGGACATGGGAGAGAAGCATATATGGACATGGGAGATAAGCCACTATGGACATGGGAGATAAGCCAATATGGACATGGGAGATAAACGTATATGGATATGGGAGATAAGCCTATATGGATATGGGAGATAAGCCTATATGGACATGGGAGAGAAGCATATATGGACATGGGAGAGAAGCCTATATGGACATGGGAGAGAAGCCTATATGGACATAGGAGATAAGCATATATGGACATGGGAGAGAAGCCTATATGGACATGGGAGATAAGCCTATATGGATATGGGAGATAAGCCTATATGGATATGGGAGAGAAACCTATATGGATATGGGAGAGAAGCCTATATGGACATGGGAGATAAGCCTATATGGATATGGGAGATAAGCCTATATGGACATGGGAGATAAGCCCCTATGGATATGGGAGATAAGCCTATATGGACATGGGAGAGAAGCATATATGGACATGGGAGACATGTCTATATGGACATATAAGCCTATATGGACATGGGAGATACGCCCCTATGGATATGGGAGATAAGCCTATATGGATATGGGAGATAAACCTATATGGACATGGGAGATAAGCCTATATGGACATGGGAGATAAGTCCCTATGGATATGGGAGATACGACTATATGGATATGGGAGAGAAGCCTATATGGATATGGGAGATATGGATATGGGAGATAAGCCTATATGGACATGGGAGATAAGCCTATATGGATATGGGAGATAAGCATATATGGACATGGGAGATACGCCCCTATGGATATGGGAGATAATCATATATGGATATGGGAGATAAGCCTATATGGACATGGGAGATAAGCATATATGGACATGGGAGAGAAGTCTATATGGACATGGGAGAGAAGCATATATGGACATGGGAGAGAAGCATATATGGACATGGGAGATAAGCATATATGGACTTGGGAGATAAGCCTATATGGATATGGGAGATAAGCCTATATGGACATGGGAGATAAGCCTATATGGATATGGGAGATAAGCCTATATGGACATGGGAGAGAAGCCTATATGGACATGGGAGACAAGGCTATATGGACATATAAGCATATATGGACATGGGAGATATGCCCATATGGATATGGGAGATAAGCCTATATGGATATGGGAGATAAGCATATATGGACATGGGAGATAAGCCTATATGGACATGGGAGATAAGCCTATATGGATATGGGAGATAAGTCTATATGGACATGGGAGATAAGTCCATATGGATATGGGAGATAAGCCTATATGGATATGGGAGATAAGCCCCTATGGATATGGGAGATAAGCCTATATGGATATGGGAGAGAAGCCCATATGGATATGGGAGATAAGCCTATATGGACATGGGAGATAAGCCCCTATGGATATGGGAGATAAGCCTATATGGATATGGGAGATACGCCTATATGGACATGGGAGATAAGTCTCTATGGATATGGGAGATAATCCTATATGGATATGGGAGATAAGCCTATATGGACATGGGAGAGAAGCCTATATGGATATGGGAGATAAGCATATATGGATATGGGAGATAAGCCTATATGGATATGGCAAATAAGCATATATGGATATGGGAGAGAAGCATATATGGATATGGGAGATATGGATATGGGAGATAAGCATATATGGATATGGGAGATAAGCATATATGGATATGGGAGAGAAGCATATATGGACATGGGGAGAGAAACCTATATGGACATGGGAGATAAGCATATATGGATATGGGAGATAAGCCTATATGGACATGGGAGATAAGCCCCATATGGATATGGGAGATAAGCATATATGGATATGGGAGATAAGCCTATATGGATATGGGAGATAAGCCCCTATGTATATGAGAGATAAGCCCCTATGGATATGGGAGATAAGCCTATATTGACATGGGAGAGAAGCATATATGGACATGGGAGAGAAGCATATATGGACATGGGAGAGAAGTCCCTATGGAAATGGGAGATAAGCCTATATGGATATGGGAGATACGCCCCTATGGATATGGGAGATAAGCCTATATGGATATGGGAGAGAAGCCTATATGGACATGGGAGATAAGCCCCATATGGATATGGGAGATAAGCATATATGGATATGGGAGATAAGCCTATATGGACATGGGAGAGAAGCCTATATGGACATGGGAGACAAGGCTATATGGACATATAAGCCTATATGGACATGGGAGATATGCCCCTATGGATATGGGAGAGAAGCCTATATGGACATGGGAGATAAGCCTATATGGATATGGGAGATAAGCCTATATGGACATGGGAGATAAGCCCCTATGGATATGGGAGATAAGCCTATATGGATATGGGAGATAAGCCTATATGGACATGGGAGATAAGCTTATATGGACATGGGAGAGAAGCATATATGGACATGGGAGAGAAGCATATATGGACATGGGAGAGAAGCATATATGGACATGGGAGATAAGCATATATGGATATGGGAGATAAGCCTATATGGACATGGGAGAGAAGCATGTATGGACATGGGAGACAAGTCTATATGGACATATAAGCCTATATGGACATGGGAGATAAGCCTATATGGATATGGGAGATAAGCCTATATGGACATGGGAGATACGTCCCTATGGATATGGGAGATAAGCCTATATGGATATGGGAGATAAGCCCATATGGATATGGGAGATAAGCATATATGGATATGGGAGAGAAGCCCCTATGGATATGGGAGATAAGCCTATATGGACATGGGAGATAAGCCCCTATGGATATGGGAGATAAGCATGTATGGATATGGGAGATAAGCCTATATGGACATGGGAGAGAAGCATATATGGACATGGGAGAGAAGCCTATATGGACATGGGAGATAAGCATATATGGACATGGGAGAGAAGCCTATATGGACATGGGAGATAAGCCTATATGGATATGGGAGATAAGCCTATAAGGACATGGGAGATAAGCATATATGGACATGGGAGATAAGCCTATATGGATATGGGAGATAAGCATATATGGACATGGGAGATAAGTCCCTATGGATATGGGAGATAAGCGTATATGGATATGGGAGATAAGCCCATATGGATATGGGAGATAAGCATATATGGATATGGGAGAGAAGCCCATATGGATATGGGAGATAAGCATATATGGACATGGGAGATAAGCCCCTATGGATATGGGAGATAAGCATATATGGACATGGGAGATTAGCATATATGGATATGGGAGAGAAGCCTATATGGACATGGGAGAGAAGCCTATATGGACATGGGAGATAAGCCCCTATGGACATGGGAGATAAGCCAATATGGACATGGGAGATTAGCCTATATGGATATGGGAGAGAAGCCTATATGGACATGGGAGAGAAGCCTATATGGACATGGGAGATAAGCCCCTATGGACATGGGAGATAAGCCAATATGGACATGGGAGATAAACGTATATGGATATGGGAGATAAGCCTATATGGATATGGGAGATAAGCCTATATGGACATGGGAGAGAAGCCTATATGGACATGGGAGATAAGCCCATATGGACATGGGAGAGATGCCAATATGGACATGGGAGATAAACGTATATGGATATGGGAGATAAGCCTATATGGATATGGGATATAAGCCTATATGGACATGGGAGAGAAGCCTATATGGACATGGGAGAGAAGTATATATGGACATGGGAGATAAGCATATATGGACATGGGAGAGAAGCCTATATGGACATGGGAGATAAGCCTATATGAACATGGGAGATAAGCCTATATGGATATGGGAGATAAGCCTATATGGATATGGGAGAGAAGCCTATATGGATATGGGAGAGAAGCCTATATGGATATGGGAGAGAAGCCCATTAAGGATATGGGAGAGAAGCCTATATGGACATGGGAGATAAGCCTATATGGATATGGGAGATAAGCCTATATGGACATGGGAGATAAGCCCCTATGGATATGGGAGATAAGCCTATATGGATATGGGAGATAAGCCTATATGGACATGGGAGATAAGCTTATATGGACATGGGAGAGAAGCCTATATGGACATGGGAGAGAAGCATATATGGACATGGGAGAGAAGCATATATGGACATGGGAGATAAGCATATATGGATATGGGAGATAAGCCTATATGGACATGGGAGAGAAGCCTATATGGACATGGGAGACAAGTCTATATGGACATATAAGCCTATATGGACATGGGAGATAAGCCTATATGGATATGGGAGATAAGCCTATATGGACATGGGAGATACGTCCCTATGGATATGGGAGATAAGCCTATATGGATATGGGAGATAAGCCCCTATGGATATGGGAGATAAGCATATATGGATATGGGAGAGAAGCCCCTATGGATATGGGAGATAAGCCTATATGGACATGGGAGATAAGCCCCTATGGATATGGGAGATAGGCATGTATGGATATGGGAGATAAGCCTATATGGACATGGGAGAGAAGCATATATGGACATGGGAGAGAAGCCTATATGGACATGGGAGATAAGCATATATGGACATGGGAGAGAAGCCTATATGGACATGGGAGATAAGCCTATATGGATATGGGAGATAAGCCTATAAGGACATGGGAGATAAGCATATATGGACATGGGCGATAAGCATATATGGATATGGGAGATAAGCATATATGGACATGGGAGATAAGTCCCTATGGATATGGGAGATAAGCCTATATGGATATGGGAGATAAGCCCCTATGGATATGGGAGATAAGCATATATGGATATGGGAGATAAGCCTATATGGACATGGGAGAGAAGCATATATGGATATGGGAGATAAGCATATATGGACATGGGAGATAAGCATATATGGATATGGGA
>JABXNX010000630.1:0-15094 GCA_014843695.1 Archivesica marissinica | reverse complement strand
GATGAGAAGCCATGCTAGAATCAGACATTAATCACACCACCATAGATGACAAGCCATGCTAGAATCAGACATTAATCACACCACCATATATAGAATCAGACATTAATCACACCGCCATAGATGAGGAGCCATGCTAGAATCAGACATTAATCACACCGCCATAGATGACGAGCCATGCTACAATCATACATTAATCACACCACCATAGATGAGAAGCCATGCTAGAATCAGACATTAATCACACCGCCATAGATGACGAGCCATGCTACAATCATACATTAATCACACCGCCATAGATGAGAAGCCATGCTAGAATCAGACATTAATCACACCACCATAGATGACGAGCCATGCTAGAATCAGACATTAATCACACCACCATAGATGACGAGCCATGCTACAATCAGACATTAATCACACCGCCATAGATGACGAGCCATGCTACAATCATACATTAATCACACCACCATAGATGACGAGCCATGCTACAATCATACATTAATCACACCGCCATAGATGACAAGCCATGCTAGAATCAGACATTAATCACATCACCATAGATGACGAGCCATGCTACAATCAGACATTAATCACACCACCATAGATGAGAAGCCATGCTAGAATCAGACATTAATCACACCACCATATATAGAATCAGACATTAATCACACCACCATAGATGACGAGCCATGCTAGAATCAGACATTAATCACACCACCATATATAGAATCAGACATTAATCACACCACCATAGATGATGAGCCATGCTAGAATCAGACATTAATCACACCACCATAGATGACGAGCCATGCTACAATCAGACATTAATCACACCACCATAGATGACGAGCCATGCTAGAATCAGACATTAATCACACCACCATAGATGACGAGCCATGCTACAATCAGACATTAATCACACCGCCATAGATGACAAGCCATGCTACAATCATACATTAATCACACCACCATAGATGACGAGCCATGCTACAATCATACATTAATCACACCGCCATAGATGACGAGCCATGCTAGAATCAGACATTAATCACACCACCATAGATGACGAGCCATGCTACAATCATACATTAATCACACCGCCATAGATGACGAGCCATGCTAGAATCAGACATTAATCACACCACCATAGATGACAAGCCATGCTACAATCAGACATTAATCACACCACCATAGATGACGAGCCATGCTACAATCTGACATTAATCACACCACCATAGATGACAAGCCATGCTACAATCAGACATTAATCACACCACCATAGATGACAAGCCATGCTACAATCAGACATTAATCACACCACCATAGATGATGAGCCATGCTACAATCAGACATTAATCACACCACCATAGATGACGAGCCATGCTACAATCAGACATTAATCACACCACCATAGATGACAAGCCATGCTAGAATCAGACATTAATCACACCGCCATAGATGAGAAGCCATGCTAGAATCAGACATTAATCACACCACCATAGATGACAAGCCATGCTAGAATCAGACATTAATCACACCGCCATAGATGAGAAGCCATGCTAGAATCAGACATTAATCACACCACCATAGATGACAAGCCATGCTAGAATCAGACATTAATCACACCGCCATAGATGACAAGCCATGCTAGAATCATACATTAATCACACCACCATAGATGACAAGCCATGCTACAATTAGACATTAATCACACCGCCATAGATGAGGAGCCATGCTACAATCAGACATTAATCACACCGCCATAGATGACGAGCCATGCTACAATCAGACATTAATCACACCACCATAGATGACGAGCCATGCTACAATCAGACATTAATCACACCGCCATAGATGAGAAGCCATGCTAGAATCAGACATTAATCACACCACCATAGATGACAAGCCATGCTACAATCAGACATTAATCACACCACCATATATAGAATCAGACATTAATCACACCACCATAGATGACGAGCCATGCTACAATCAGACATTAATCACACCACCATATATGACAAGCCATGCTAGAATCAGACATTAATCACACCGCCATAGATGACAAGCCATGCTAGAATCAAGCATTAATCACACCACCATATATGACGAGCCATGCTACAATCAGACATTAATCACACCACCATAGATGAGAAGCCATGCTAGAATCAGACATTAATCACACCGCCATGCTAGAATCAGACATTAATCACACCGCCATGCTACAATGGGACATTAATCACACCACCATAGATGACGAGCCATGCTACAATTATACATTAATCACACCGCCATAGATGAGAAGCCATGCTAGAATCAGACATTAATCATACCACCATAGATGACAAGCCATGCTAGAATTAGACATTAATCACACCACCATATATAGAATCAGACATTAATCACACCGCCATAGATGAGGAGCCATGCTAGAATCAGACATTAATCACACCGCCATAGATGACGAGCCATGCTACAATCATACATTAATCACACCACCATAGATGAGAAGCCATGCTAGAATCAGACATTAATCACACCGCCATAGATGACGAGCCATGCTACAATCATACATTAATCACACCGCCATAGATGAGAAGCCATGCTAGAATCAGACATTAATCACACCGCCATGCTAGAATCAGACATTAATCACACCGCCATGCTACAATGGGACATTAATCACACCGCCATAGATGACGAACCATGCTACAATCATACATTAATCACACCGCCATAGATGACGAGCCATGCTAGAATCAGACATTAATCACACCACCATAGATGACAAGCCATGCTACAATCATACATTAATCACACCACCATAGATGACGAGCCATGCTAGAATCAGACATTAATCACACCACCATAGATGACAAGCCATGCTACAATCAGACATTAATCACACCACCATAGATGACGAGCCATGCTACAATCAGACATTAATCACACCGCCATAGATGACGAGCCATGCTACAATCATACATTAATCACACCACCATAGATGAGAAGCCATGCTAGAATGGGACATTAATCACACCGCCATAGATGACGAGCCATGCTACAATGGGACATTAATCACACCGCCATAGATGACGAGCCATGCTACAATCATACATTAATCACACCACCATAGATGACAAGCCATGCTACAATCATACATTAATCACACCACCATAGATGACGAGCCATGCTACAATCAGA
Organism: Archivesica marissinica; assembly: GCA_014843695.1. Lineage (NCBI taxonomy): Eukaryota > Metazoa > Mollusca > Bivalvia > Venerida > Vesicomyidae > Archivesica > Archivesica marissinica. Next base: position 11,890 of record JABXNX010000630.1, on the reverse strand, counting down.
CATTAATCACACCACCATAGATGACAAGCCATGCTAGAATCAGACATTAATCACACCGCCATAGATGAGAAGCCATGCTAGAATCAGACATTAATCACACCACCATAGATGACAAGCCATGCTAGAATCAGACATTAATCACACCGCCATAGATGAGAAGCCATGCTAGAATCAGACATTAATCACACCACCATAGATGACAAGCCATGCTAGAATCAGACATTAATCACACCGCCATAGATGACGAGCCATGCTACAATCAGACATTAATCACACCGCCATAGATGACAAGCCATGCTAGAATCATACATTAATCACACCACCATAGATGACAAGCCATGCTACAATTAGACATTAATCACACCGCCATAGATGAGGAGCCATGCTACAATCAGACATTAATCACACCGCCATAGATGACGAGCCATGCTACAATCAGACATTAATCACACCACCATAGATGACGAGCCATGCTACAATCAGACATTAATCACACCGCCATAGATGAGAAGCCATGCTAGAATCAGACATTAATCACACCACCATAGATGACAAGCCATGCTACAATCAGACATTAATCACACCACCATATATAGAATCAGACATTAATCACACCACCATAGATGACGAGCCATGCTACAATCAGACATTAATCACACCACCATAGATGACAAGCCATGCTAGAATCAGACATTAATCACACCGCCATAGATGACAAGCCATGCTAGAATCAGACATTAATCACACCGCCATAGATGACGAGCCATGCTAGAATCAGACATTAATCACACCGCCATAGATGAGAAGCCATGCTAGAATCAGACATTAATCACACCGCCATGCTACAATGGGACATTAATCACACCACCATAGATGACGAGCCATGCTACAATTATACATTAATCACACCGCCATAGATGAGAAGCCATGCTAGAATCAGACATTAATCATACCACCATAGATGACAAGCCATGCTAGAATTAGACATTAATCACACCACCATATATAGAATCAGACATTAATCACACCGCCATAGATGAGGAGCCATGCTAGAATCAGACATTAATCACACCGCCATAGATGACGAGCCATGCTACAATCATACATTAATCACACCACCATAGATGAGAAGCCATGCTAGAATCAGACATTAATCACACCGCCATAGATGACGAGCCATGCTACAATCATACATTAATCACACCGCCATAGATGAGAAGCCATGCTAGAATCAGACATTAATCACACCACCATAGATGAAGCCATGCTACAATCAGACATTAATCACACCACCATAGATGACGAGCCATGCTACAATCAGACATTAATCACACCGCCATAGATGACGAGCCATGCTACAATCAGACATTAATCACACCACCATAGATGACAAGCCATGCTACAATCAGACATTAATCACACCGCCATAGATGACGAGCCATGCTAGAATCAGACATTAATCACACCACCATAGATGACGAGCCATGCTACAATCAGACATTAATCACACCACCATAGATGACGAGCCATGCTACAATCAGACATTAATCACACCGCCATAGATGACGAGCCATGCTACAATCATACATTAATCACACCACCATAGATGACAAGCCATGCTACAATCAGACATTAATCACACCGCCATAGATGACGAGCCATGCTACAATCAGACATTAATCACACCGCCATAGATGACGAGCCATGCTACAATCATACATTAATCACACCACCATAGATGACAAGCCATGCTACAATCATACATTAATCACACCACCATAGATGACGAGCCATGCTACAATCAGACATTAATCACACCACCATAGATGACAAGCCATGCTAGAATCAGACATTAATCACACCGCCATAGATGAGAAGCCATGCTAGAATCAGACATTAATCACACCACCATAGATGACAAGCCATGCTAGAATCAGACATTAATCACACCGCCATAGATGAGAAGCCATGCTAGAATCAGACATTAATCACACCACCATAGATGACAAGCCATGCTAGAATCAGACATTAATCACACCGCCATAGATGAGGAGCCATGCTACAATCAGACATTAATCACACCGCCATAGATGACGAGCCATGCTACAATCAGACATTAATCACACCACCATAGATGACGAGCCATGCTACAATCAGACATTAATCACACCACCATAGATGAGAAGCCATGCTAGAATCAGACATTAATCACACCACCATAGATGACAAGCCATGCTACAATCAGACATTAATCACACCACCATATATAGAATCAGACATTAATCACACCACCATAGATGACGAGCCATGCTACAATCAGACATTAATCACACCACCATAGATGACAAGCCATGCTAGAATCAGACATTAATCACACCGCCATAGATGACAAGCCATGCTAGAATCAGACATTAATCACACCACCATAGATGACGAGCCATGCTAGAATCAGACATTAATCACACCGCCATAGATGAGAAGCCATGCTAGAATCAGACATTAATCACACCGCCATGCTAGAATCAGACATTAATCACACCGCCATGCTACAATGGGACATTAATCACACCACCATAGATGACGAGCCATGCTACAATTATACATTAATCACACCGCCATAGATGAGAAGCCATGCTAGAATCAGACATTAATCATACCACCATAGATGACAAGCCATGCTAGAATTAGACATTAATCACACCACCATATATAGAATCAGACATTAATCACACCGCCATAGATGAGGAGCCATGCTAGAATCAGACATTAATCACACCGCCATAGATGACGAGCCATGCTACAATCATACATTAATCACACCACCATAGATGAGAAGCCATGCTAGAATCAGACATTAATCACACCGCCATAGATGACGAGCCATGCTACAATCATACATTAATCACACCGCCATAGATGAGAAGCCATGCTAGAATCAGACATTAATCACACCGCCATGCTAGAATCAGACATTAATCACACCGCCATGCTACAATGGGACATTAATCACACCGCCATAGATGACGAACCATGCTACAATCATACATTAATCACACCGCCATAGATGACAAGCCATGCTAGAATCAGACATTAATCACACCACCATAGATGACGAGCCATGCTACAATCATACATTAATCACACCACCATAGATGACAAGCCATGCTAGAATCAGACATTAATCACACCGCCATAGATGACGAGCCATGCTACAATCAGACATTAATCACACCGCCATAGATGACGAGCCATGCTACAATCATACATTAATCACACCACCATAGATGACGAGCCATGCTACAATCATACATTAATCACACCACCATAGATGACGAGCCATGCTACAATCAGACATTAATCACACCACCATAGATGACAAGCCATGCTAGAATCAGACATTAATCACACCACCATAGATGACAAGCCATGCTAGAATCAGACATTAATCACACCACCATAGATGACGAGCCATGCTACAATCAGACATTAATCACACCACCATAGATGACGAGCCATGCTACAATCAGACATTAATCACACCACCATAGATGACAAGCCATGCTAGAATCAGACATTAATCACACCGCCATAGATGACAAGCCATGCTAGAATCAGACATTAATCACACCACCATAGATGACGAGCCATGCTACAATCAGACATTAATCACACCACCATAGATGACGAGCCATGCTACAATCAGACATTAATCACACCACCATAGATGACAAGCCATGCTAGAATCAGACATTAATCACACCGCCATAGATGAGAAGCCATGCTAGAATCAGACATTAATCACACCACCATAGATGACAAGCCATGCTAGAATCAGACATTAATCACACCACCATAGATGACGAGCCATGCTACAATCAGACATTAATCACACCGCCATAGATGACAAGCCATGCTAGAATCAGACATTAATCACACCACCATAGATGACGAGCCATGCTACAATCAGACATTAATCACACCACCATAGATGACAAGCCATGCTACAATCAGACATTAATCACACCGCCATAGATGAGAAGCCATGCTAGAATCAGACATTAATCACACCACCATAGATGACAAGCCATGCTACAATCAGACATTAATCACACCACCATATATAGAATCAGACATTAATCACACCACCATAGATGACGAGCCATGCTACAATCAGACATTAATCACACCACCATAGATGACAAGCCATGCTAGAATCAGACATTAATCACACCACCATAGATGACGAGCCATGCTACAATCAGACATTAATCACACCGCCATAGATGACGAGCCATGCTAGAATCAGACATTAATCACACCGCCATAGATGAGAAGCCATGCTAGAATCAGACATTAATCACACCGCCATGCTACAATGGACATTAATCACACCACCATAGATGACGAGCCATGCTACAATTATACATTAATCACACCGCCATAGATGAGAAGCCATGCTAGAATCAGACATTAATCACACCACCATAGATGACAGCCATGCAAAAACAAACAACACCATAATAGAATCAGACATTAATCACACCGCCATAGATGAGGAGCCATGCTAGAATCAGACATTAATCACACCGCCATAGATGACGAGCCATGCTACAATCATACATTAATCACACCACCATAGATGAGAAGCCATGCTAGAATCAGACATTAATCACACCGCCATAGATGACGAGCCATGCTACAATCATACATTAATCACACCGCCATAGATGACAAGCCATGCTAGAATCAGACATTAATCACACCACCATAGATGAGAGCCATGCTACAATCAGACATTAATCACACCACCATAGATGACGAGCCATGCTAGAATCAGACATTAATCACACCGCCATAGATGAGAAGCCATGCTAGAATCAGACATTAATCACACCACCATAGATGACAAGCCATGCTAGAATCAGACATTAATCACACCGCCATAGATGAGAAGCCATGCTAGAATCAGACATTAATCACACCACCATAGATGACAAGCCATGCTACAATCAGACATTAATCACACCACCATAGATGACAAGCCATGCTACAATCAGACATTAATCACACCGCCATAGATGACAAGCCATGCTACAATCAGACATTAATCACACCACCATAGATGACGAGCCATGCTACAATCAGACATTAATCACACCGCCATAGATGAGGAGCCATGCTACAATCAGACATTAATCACACCACCATAGATGACAAGCCATGCTAGAATCAGACATTAATCACACCGCCATAGATGAGAAGCCATGCTAGAATCAGACATTAATCACACCACCATAGATGACAAGCCATGCTAGAATCAGACATTAATCACACCACCATAGATGACAAGCCATGCTAGAATCAGACATTAATCACACCACCATAGATGACAAGCCATGCTAGAATCAGACATTAATCACACCGCCATAGATGACGAGCCATGCTACAATCAGACATTAATCACACCGCCATAGATGACAAGCCATGCTAGAATCATACATTAATCACACCACCATAGATGACAAGCCATGCTACAATTAGACATTAATCACACCGCCATAGATGAGGAGCCATGCTACAATCAGACATTAATCACACCGCCATAGATGACGAGCCATGCTACAATCAGACATTAATCACACCACCATAGATGACGAGCCATGCTACAATCAGACATTAATCACACCGCCATAGATGAGAAGCCATGCTAGAATCAGACATTAATCACACCACCATAGATGACAAGCCATGCTACAATCAGACATTAATCACACCACCATATATAGAATCAGACATTAATCACACCACCATAGATGACGAGCCATGCTACAATCAGACATTAATCACACCACCATAGATGACAAGCCATGCTAGAATCAGACATTAATCACACCGCCATAGATGACAAGCCATGCTAGAATCAGACATTAATCACACCGCCATAGATGACGAGCCATGCTAGAATCAGACATTAATCACACCGCCATAGATGAGAAGCCATGCTAGAATCAGACATTAATCACACCGCCATGCTAGAATCAGACATTAATCACACCGCCATGCTACAATGGGACATTAATCACACCACCATAGATGACGAGCCATGCTACAATTATACATTAATCACACCGCCATAGATGAGAAGCCATGCTAGAATCAGACATTAATCATACCACCATAGATGACAAGCCATGCTAGAATTAGACATTAATCACACCACCATATATAGAATCAGACATTAATCACACCGCCATAGATGAGGAGCCATGCTAGAATCAGACATTAATCACACCGCCATAGATGACGAGCCATGCTACAATCATACATTAATCACACCACCATAGATGAGAAGCCATGCTAGAATCAGACATTAATCACACCGCCATAGATGACGAGCCATGCTACAATCATACATTAATCACACCGCCATAGATGAGAAGCCATGCTAGAATCAGACATTAATCACACCGCCATGCTAGAATCAGACATTAATCACACCGCCATGCTACAATGGGACATTAATCACACCGCCATAGATGACGAACCATGCTACAATCATACATTAATCACACCGCCATAGATGACGAGCCATGCTAGAATCAGACATTAATCACACCACCATAGATGACAAGCCATGCTACAATCATACATTAATCACACCGCCATAGATGACGAGCCATGCTAGAATCAGACATTAATCACACCGCCATAGATGACGAGCCATGCTACAATCATACATTAATCACACCACCATAGATGAAAGCCATGCTAGAATGACATTAATCACACCGCCATAGATGACGAGCCATGCTACAATCAGACATTAATCACACCGCCATAGATGACGAGCCATGCTACAATCATACATTAATCACACCACCATAGATGACGAGCCATGCTACAATCATACATTAATCACACCGCCATAGATGACGAGCCATGCTACAATCAGACATTAATCACACCACCATAGATGACAGAATCAAAACACACCCAAAAGAGCCATGCTACAATCAGACATTAATCACACCACCATAGATGACAAGCCATGCTAGAATCAGACATTAATCACACCACCATAGATGACGAGCCATGCTACAATCAGACATTAATCACACCACCATAGATGACAAGCCATGCTAGAATCAGACATTAATCACACCGCCATAGATGAGAAGCCATGCTAGAATCAGACATTAATCACACCACCATAGATGACAAGCCATGCTAGAATCAGACATTAATCACACCACCATAGATGAGAAGCCATGCTAGAATCAGACATTAATCACACCACCATAGATGACAAGCCATGCTAGAATCAGACATTAATCACACCGCCATAGATGACGAGCCATGCTACAATCAGACATTAATCACACCGCCATAGATGACAAGCCATGCTAGAATCATACATTAATCACACCACCATAGATGACAAGCCATGCTACAATTAGACATTAATCACACCGCCATAGATGAGGAGCCATGCTACAATCAGACATTAATCACACCGCCATAGATGACGAGCCATGCTACAATCAGACATTAATCACACCACCATAGATGACGAGCCATGCTACAATCAGACATTAATCACACCGCCATAGATGAGAAGCCATGCTAGAATCAGACATTAATCACACCACCATAGATGACAAGCCATGCTACAATCAGACATTAATCACACCACCATATATAGAATCAGACATTAATCACACCACCATAGATGACGAGCCATGCTACAATCAGACATTAATCACACCACCATAGATGACAAGCCATGCTAGAATCAGACATTAATCACACCACCATAGATGACGAGCCATGCTACAATCAGACATTAATCACACCGCCATAGATGACGAGCCATGCTAGAATCAGACATTAATCACACCGCCATAGATGAGAAGCCATGCTAGAATCAGACATTAATCACACCGCCATGCTAGAATCAGACATTAATCACACCGCCATGCTACAATGGGACATTAATCACACCACCATAGATGACGAGCCATGCTACAATTATACATTAATCACACCGCCATAGATGAGAAGCCATGCTAGATTCAGACATTAATCATACCACCATAGATGACAAGCCATGCTAGAATTAGACATTAATCACACCACCATATATAGAATCAGACATTAATCACACCGCCATAGATGACGAGCCATGCTAGAATCAGACATTAATCACACCGCCATAGATGAGAAGCCATGCTAGAATCAGACATTAATCACACCACCATAGATGACAAGCCATGCTACAATGGGACATTAATCACACCGCCATAGATGACAAGCCATGCTACAATCATACATTAATCACACCACCATAGATGACAAGCCATGCTACAATCATACATTAATCACACCACCATAGATGACGAGCCATGCTACAATCAGACATTAATCACACCACCATAGATGACAAGCCATGCTAGAATCAGACATTAATCACACCGCCATAGATGAGAAGCCATGCTAGAATCAGACATTAATCACACCACCATAGATGACAAGCCATGCTAGAATCAGACATTAATCACACCGCCATAGATGAGAAGCCATGCTAGAATCAGACATTAATCACACCACCATAGATGACAAGCCATGCTAGAATCAGACATTAATCACACCGCCATAGATGACGAGCCATGCTACAATCAGACATTAATCACACCGCCATAGATGACAAGCCATGCTAGAATCATACATTAATCACACCACCATAGATGACAAGCCATGCTACAATTAGACATTAATCACACCGCCATAGATGAGGAGCCATGCTACAATCAGACATTAATCACACCGCCATAGATGACGAGCCATGCTACAATCAGACATTAATCACACCACCATAGATGACGAGCCATGCTACAATCAGACATTAATCACACCACCATAGATGAGAAGCCATGCTAGAATCAGACATTAATCACACCACCATAGATGACAAGCCATGCTACAATCAGACATTAATCACACCACCATATATAGAATCAGACATTAATCACACCACCATAGATGACGAGCCATGCTACAATCAGACATTAATCACACCACCATAGATGACAAGCCATGCTAGAATCAGACATTAATCACACCGCCATAGATGACAAGCCATGCTAGAATCAGACATTAATCACACCGCCATAGATGACGAGCCATGCTAGAATCAGACATTAATCACACCGCCATAGATGAGAAGCCATGCTAGAATCAGACATTAATCACACCGCCATGCTAGAATCAGACATTAATCACACCGCCATGCTACAATGGGACATTAATCACACCACCATAGATGACGAGCCATGCTACAATCATACATTAATCACACCGCCATAGATGAGAAGCCATGCTAGAATCAGACATTAATCATACCACCATAGATGACAAGCCATGCTAGAATCAGACATTAATCACACCACCATAGATGACAAGCCATGCTAGAATCAGACATTAATCACACCGCCATAGATGACAAGCCATGCTACAATCATACATTAATCACACCACCATAGATGACAAGCCATGCTACAATTAGACATTAATCACACCACCATATATAGAATCAGACATTAATCACACCACCATAGATGAGGAGCCATGCTAGAATCAGACATTAATCACACCGCCATAGATGACGAGCCATGCTACAATCATACATTAATCACACCACCATAGATGAGAAGCCATGCTAGAATCAGACATTAATCACACCGCCATAGATGACGAGCCATGCTACAATCATACATTAATCACACCGCCATAGATGAGAAGCCATGCTAGAATCAGACATTAATCACACTGCCATGCTAGAATCAGACATTAATCACACCGCCATGCTACAATGGGACATTAATCACACCGCCATAGATGACGAGCCATGCTACAATCATACATTAATCACACCGCCATAGATGAGAAGCCATGCTAGAATCAGACATTAATCACACCACCATAGATGACGAGCCATGCTACAATCATGACGAGCCATGCTACAATCAGACATTAATCACACCACCATAGATGAGAAGCCATGCTAGAATCAGACATTAATCACACCACCATAGATGAGAAGCCATGCTAGAATCAGACATTAATCACACCACCATATATAGAATCAGACATTAATCACACCGCCATAGATGACGAGCCATGCTACAATCATACATTAATCACACCGCCATAGATGAGAAGCCATGCTAGAATCAGACATTAATCACACAACCATATATAGAATCATACATTAATCACACCACCATAGATGACGAGCCATGCTACAATCAGACATTAATCACACCACCATAGATGAGAAGCCATGCTAGAATCAGACATTAATCACACCACCATAGATGACAAGCCATGCTAGAATCAGACATTAATCACACCGCCATAGATGAGAAGCCATGCTAGAATCAGACATTAATCACACCACCATAGATGACAAGCCATGCTACAATGGGACATTAATCACACCACCATAGATGACAAGCCATGCTACAATCAGACATTAATCACACCGCCATAGATGACAAGCCATGCTACAATCAGACATTAATCACACCACCATAGATGACGAGCCATGCTACAATCAGACATTAATCACACCGCCATAGATGAGGAGCCATGCTACAATCAGACATTAATCACACCGCCATAGATTACGAGCCATGCTACAATCATACATTAATCACACCACCATAGATGAGAAGCCATGCTAGAATGGGACATTAATCACACCGCCATAGATGACAAGCCATGCTACAATCATACATTAATCACACCACCATAGATGACAAGCCATGCTACAATCAGACATTAATCACACCGCCATAGATTACGAGCCATGCTACAATCATACATTAATCACACCACCATAGATGAGAAGCCATGCTACAATGGGACATTAATCACACCGCCATAGATGACAAGCCATGCTACAATCATACATTAATCACACCACCATAGATGACAAGCCATGCTACAATCATACATTAATCACACCACCATAGATGACGAGCCATGCTACAATCAGACATTAATCACACCACCATAGATGACAAGCCATGCTAGAATCAGACATTAATCACACCGCCATAGATGAGAAGCCATGCTAGAATCAGACATTAATCACACCACCATAGATGACAAGCCATGCTAGAATCAGACATTAATCACACCGCCATAGATGAGAAGCCATGCTAGAATCAGACATTAATCACACCACCATAGATGACAAGCCATGCTAGAATCAGACATTAATCACACCGCCATAGATGACGAGCCATGCTACAATCAGACATTAATCACACCGCCATAGATGACAAGCCATGCTAGAATCAGACATTAATCACACCACCATAGATGACGAAGCCATGCTACAATCAGACATTAATCACACCGCCATAGATGACAGCCATGCTACAATCAGACATTAATCACACCACCATAGATGACGAGCCATGCTACAATCAGACATTAATCACACCACCATAGATAGAATCAGACATTAATCACACCACCATAGATGACAAGCCATGCTAGAATCAGACATTAATCACACCACCATATATAGAATCAGACATTAATCACACCACCATAGATGACAAGCCATGCTAGAATCAGACATTAATCACACCACCATAGATGACGAGCCATGCTACAATCAGACATTAATCACACCACCATAGATGACAAGCCATGCTAGAATCAGACATTAATCACACCACCATAGATGACGAGCCATGCTACAATCAGACATTAATCACACCGCCATAGATGACAAGCCATGCTACAATCATACATTAATCACACCACCATAGATGACGAGCCATGCTACAATCATACATTAATCACACCGCCATAGATG
>JABXNX010000629.1:0-15110 GCA_014843695.1 Archivesica marissinica | reverse complement strand
TTTATTATGAACATTGATTTGGCTACTACATTATCAATGTATGTCGTATTGGTAATGGCGGCGAGAGGTGCTTCTATGAGGGAAAGGGTTTATGAACATTGGTTTGACTACTACATTATCAATGTATGTCGTATTGGTAATGGCGGCTAGAGGTGCTTCTATGAGGGAAAGGGTTTATTATGAACATTGATTTGGCTACTACATTGTCAATGTATGTCGTATTGGTAATGGCGTTGAGAGGTGCTTCTATGAGGGAAAGGGTTTATGAACATTGATTTGGCTACTACATTGTCAATGTATGTGGTATTGGTAATGGTGTCAAGAGTTGCTTCTATGAGGGAAAGGGTTATGGAATAATATTTGTCTTTCTGTTGCAGTTCTAACCATGCAATGTAGTGGTTATGTCTGGCGCCCAGAATGACAAACCAATGTTTTATTCGACTATAAATAACTTAAAAACTATCTAAAAAGCGAACAAATAGTTTGTGTTACTTTTTAGAAAGACGCAAATGATGGTCAGGTTTGACAGGGCACGCTAAGCCATGTTTTATTGCAGATTTAACAATGGTATATTCCGTCTTTGCATGTAGAGGCAAAATGCCGAACCATGTTAGAATTAATGTTTAATATAATTTTATTTGCAGCTGTAAACTCTGGAATTCTATGACCTATTTTACTAGTACTTTCATCATTAATATGTTAGAGGTGAAACTAGGACTGAATTCTTGGTGTTACTGTCACACCCCCGGCCCCCACCCCCTCCGCGATTGCAGTAAGCTGGAAGGTTTTGAATTCGTCATCATATTTTATTTTGATGTAAATACGGCAAAGTGATAGCGCAGTGGAAGCACGTTCGCTTCATTTGCAAAAGGCCCAGAGTTCGAGCCCTGCTGTAGCCGTTACGATTGTGGCCTTAGGCAATGCATTTAAATTCCACATTGCCTCTTCTCTGTCCTTCATGGCGATGGATTCCATCATGAGGTCTCGAGAGTGATTAATATAAGTTGTAAGAACTTGTTTCACAATCGAGCTAAAATAAATTTGTATAAACTAAACTAAATACGGCATGAATGTGAGGTAAAAACCAAACTCAATAGCAACAACTTCCTAGTTATATATATTAGAATCTGGTTTTGTAACATCCTGAAACTGTTGACTACGATACTACGACTACAATATTGATGAAACTTTGTGTTTATATGGGGAAAGTTAGTTTTTGGTAGAAATCGGTCAAAGCCTGTGGAACCTGTGTTAGCCAGCACTTCTCCAATCAAGTGCACTGTCGATAATTGTATGGACACAATAGGTACCGTATATTTCCAGTCATAAACCGATTTATGGACGAAAAAACAAATCCAACACAAATTCGAAGTAAAATGTTTGACTTTTTTGTTATTTGTTTTAAAATAACAATTGGTGTAGACTTTATTCCATTATAAATCTTAAATATATGAAATTGAGTCCTGGCTCATTCGAAAATGAGAGGTCCACAAAGTACCCCCCCCCTGACTTATGGAACAATCCAGCTTAAAATCTTTCTCCAGCCAACATTTTACACTCGACGTATCGCTGGGAATATAAGGTAACAAAGACAGGTGATTACACACCAACTATACAGCATAACATTTTATACACCAGTTTCTGGTGAATACACACAACTATACAGCATAACATTTTATATACCAGTTTCTGGTGAATACACACCAACTATACAGCATAACATTTTATATACCAGTTTCTGGTGAATACACACCAACTATACAGCATAACATTTTATATACCAGTTTCTGGTGAATACACACCAACTATACAGCATAACATTTTATATACCAGTGTCTGGTGAATACACACCAACTATACAGCATAACATTTTATACACCAGTTTCTGGTGAATACATACCAACTATACAGTGTAACATTTTATACACCAGTTGGTGGGGAGTGGGTACCATGTGGCAGGGAGTGGTACCATGTGGCAGGGAGTGGTGGGTAATGGGTGGCAGGGAGTGGGTACCATGTGGCGGGAAGTGGTACCATGTAGCGGGGAGTGGTACCATGTGGTGGGAAGTGGTACCATGTGGTGGGAAGTGGTACCATGTGGTGGGAAGTGGGTACCATGTGGCAGGAGTGGTACCATTGTGTGGGGAGTGGGTACCATGTGGTGGGGAGTGGTACCATGTGGTGGGGAGTGGGTACCATGTGTGGGGAGGGGGTACCATGTGGTGGGGAGTGGGTACCATGTGGTGAGGAGTGGGTACCATGGTGGTGGGGATGTGGTACCATGGTGGTTAGTGGGTACCATGTGGCGGGGAGATGGGGTACCATGTGGTGGGGGAGTGGTACCATGTGGTGGGGAGTGGGTACCATGTGGTAGTGGGTCACCATGGTGGTAGTGGGTACCATGTGGTGGGGAGTGGGTACCATGTGGTGGGGAGTGGTACCAGTGGTGGGGAGTGGGTAACCATGGTGGGTAGTGGGTACCATGTGGCGGGTATTGGGTACCATGTGGTGGGGAGTGTGTACCATGTGGTGGGGAGTGGGTACCATGTGGTGGGTAATGGGTACCATGTGGTGGGGAGTGGGTACCATGTGGCGGGGAGTGGGTACATGTGGTGGGGAGTGGGTACCATGGTGGGAGTGGGTACCATGTGGCGGGGAGTGGGTACCATGTGGTGGGATGGGTACCATGGTGGTAGTGGGTACCATGTGGCGGGGAGTGGGTACCAATGTGTGGGAGTGGTACCATGTGGTGGGGAGTGGGTACCATGGTGGGTAGTGGGTACCATGTGGCGGGTAGTGGGTACCATGGCGGGTATGGGTACCATGTGGTGGGGAGGGGTACCATGTGGTGGGTAATGTGGTGGGGAGTGTGTACCATGTGGTGGGGAGTGGGTACCATGTGGTGGGTAATGGGTACCATGTGGTGGGAAGTGGGTACCATGTGGTGGGGAGTGGGGTACCATGTGGTGGGGGAGTGGGTACCATGTGGTGGGGAGTGGGTACCGGGTACCATGTGTTGGGAAGTGGGTACCATGTGGTGGGTAATGGGTACCATGTGGTGGGGAGTGGGTACCATGTGGTGGGGAGTGGGTACCATGTGGCAGGGAGTGGGGTACCATGTGCAGGGAGTGGTAACATGTGGTGGGCGTGGGTACCATGTGGTGGGGAGTGGGTACCATGTGGCGGGAGTGGGTACCATGTGTGGGGAGTGGTACCATGTGGCGGGGAGTGGTACCATGTGGTGGGAAGTGGTACCATGTGGTGGAAGTGGTACCATGTGGTGGGAAGTGGGTACCATGTGGCGGATGGTACCATGTGGTGGGAGTGGTACCATGTGGTGGGGAGTGGGTACCATGTGGTGGGGAGGTTACCATGTGGCAGGGAGTGGTACCATGTGGTGGGGAGTGGTACCATGTGGTGGGGAGTGGTACCATGTGGTGGGAGTGGGTACCATGTGGTGGGGAGTGGGTACCATGTGTGGGTAGTGGTACCATGTGGCGGGGAGTGGGTACCATGTGGTGGGGAGTGGGGTACATGGTGGGTAGTGGGTACCATGTGGCGGGGAGTGGGTACCATGTGGCGGGGAGTGGGTACCATGGTGGGGGAGTGGGTACACATGTGTGGTAGTGGGTACCATGTGGCGGGGAGTGGGTACCATGTGGTGGGAGTGGGTACCATGTGGTGGGGAGTGGTACCATGTGGTGGGGAGTGGGTACCATGGTGGTAGTGGGACCATGTGGCGGGTAGTGGGTACCATGTGGTGGGGAGTGGGTACCATGTGGTGGGTAATGGGTACCATGTGGTGGAAGTGGGGACCATGTGGTGGGGAGTGGTACCATGTGGTGGGGAGTGGGTACCATGTGGGGGGATGGGTACCGGGTACCATGTGGTGGGAAGTGGTACCATGTGGTGGGTAATGGGTACCATGTGGTGGGGAGTGGGTACCATGTGGTAGGGAGTGGGTACCATGTGGCAGGGAGTGGGTACCATGTGGTAGGGAGTGGGTACCATGTGGCAGGAGTGGTACCATGTGGTGGGGAGTGGGTACCATGTGGTGGGGAGTGGTACCATGTGGCAGGGGTGGGTACCATGTGGTGGGGAGTGGTACCATGTGGCGGGAAGTGGTACCATGTGGCATGGAGTGGGTACCATGTGGTGGGGAGTGGATACCATGTGGTGGGGAGTGGGTACCATGTGGTGGGTACCATGTGGTGGGGAGTGGGTACCATGTGGTGGGGAGTGGGTACCATGTGGTGGGGAGTGGGTACCATGTGGCAGGGAGTGGTACCATGTGACAGGGAGTGGGTACCATGTGACAGGGAGTGGTACCATGTGACAGGGAGTGGTACCATGTGGTGGGAGTGGTACCATGTGGTGGGGAGTGGGTACCATGTGGTGGGGAGTGGGTACCATGTGGTGGGGAGTGGGTACCATGTGGTGGGGAGTGGTACCATGTGGCAGGGAGTGGGTACCATGTGGCGGGTACCATGTGGTGGGGAGTGGGTACCATGTGGTGGGTACCATGTGGTGGGGAGTGGGTACCATGTGGCAGGGAGTGGGTACCATGTGGTGGGGAGTGGGTACCATGTGGTGGGTACCATGTGGCAGGGAGTGGGTACCATGTGGTGGGGAGTGGGTACCATGTGGCGGGGAGTGGGTACCATGGTGGGTAGTGGTCAGACCACTCGTTATTTATTGAGTGAAGTATGCAGAGTGAAGGTTAATAACATTTTGCTACATTGTATTAATATAATTTGAGAGTAAATTAGGTATGATTATTGCCGTTTTCATTGAAAATCTTCTTCTACATGTATATCGACATCTAATAAATACCAATATCACTTACAACTAGAACAGTGTTTGTCTTTATTGAGTACCCGTAATGTTCCAGACACAATGTTGATTAATAAAAATAAATGTGGGACAAGTGTGAAATGGTGGCTATATGTGGGACAAGTGTGAAATGGTGGCTATATGTGGGACAAGTGTGAAATGTGGGACAAGTGTAAAATGGTGGCTATATGTGGGACAAGTGTGAAATGGTGGCTATATGTGGGACAAGTGTCAAATGGTGGCTATATGTGGGACAAGTGTCAAATGGTGGCTATATGTGGGACAAGTGTCAAATGGTGGCTATATGTGGGACAAGTGTTAATGGCAGCTATATGTGGGGCAAGTGTGAAATGGTGGCTATATGTGGGACAAGTGTGTAATGGCGGCTATATGTGGGACAAGTATGAAATGGTGGCTATATGTGGGGCAAGTGTGAAATGGCTGCTATATGTGGGACAAGTGTGAAATGGTGGCTATATGTGGGACAAGTGTTAATGGCAGCTATATGTGGGAAATGGTGGCTATATGTGGGACAAGTGTGAAATGGCGGCTATATGTGGGACAAGTGTGAAATGGTGGCTATATGTGGGACAAGTGGGAAATGGCTGCTATATGTGGGACAAGTGGGAAATGGTGGCTATATGTGGGAAATGGTGGCTATATGTGGGACAAGTGTGAAATGTGGGCAAGTGTGATGTGGGACAAGTGTGAAATGGTGGCTATATGTGGGACAAGTGTGAAATGGTGGCTATATGTGGACAAGTGGGAAATGGTGGCTATATGTGGGACAAGTGTGAAATGGTGGCTATATGTGGGACAAGTGTGAAATGGTGGCTATATGTGGGACAAGTGTGAAATGGTGGCTATATGTGGGACAAGTGTGAAATGGTGGCTATATGTGGGACAAGTGTGAAATGGTGGCTATATGTGGGACAAGTGTGAAATGGTGGCTATATGTGGGACAAGTGTGAAATGGTGGCTATATGTGGGACAAGTGTGAAATGGTGGCTATATGTGGGACAAGTGTGAAATGTGGGACAATGTGAAATGGTGGCTATATGTGGGACAAGTGTGAAATGGTGGCTATATGTGGGACAAGTGTGAAATGGTGGCTATATGTGGGACAAGTGTGAAATGGTGGCTATATGTGGGACAAGTGTGAAATGGTGGCTATATGTGGGACAAGTGTGAAATGGTGGCTATATGTGGGACAAGTGTGAAATGGTGGCTATATGTGGGACAAGTGTGAAATGGTGGCTATATGTGGGACAAGTGTGAAATGGTGGCTATATGTGGGACAAGTGTGAAATGGTGGCTATATGTGGGACAAGTGTGAAATGGTGGCTATATGTGGGACAAGTGTGAAATGGTGGCTATATGTGGGACAAGTGTGAAATGGTGGCTATATGTGGGACAAGTGTGAAATGGCGGCTATATGTGGGACAAGTGTGAAATGGTGGCTATATGTGGGACATGGTGGCTATATGTGGGACAAGTGGGAAATGGTGGCTATATGTGGGACAAGTGTGAAATGGCTATATGTGGGACAAGTGTGAAATGGCGGCTATATGTGGGACAAGTGTGAAATGGTGGCTATATGTGGGACAAGTGGGAAATGGTGGCTATATGTGGGACAAGTGTGAAATGGCTATATGTGGGACAAGTGTGAAATGGCGGCTATATGTGGGACAAGTGTGAAATGGTGGCTATATGTGGGACAAGTGTGAAATGGTGGCTATATGTGGGACAAGTGGGAAATGGTGGCTATATGTGGGACAAGTGTGAAATGTGGGACAAGTGTGAAATGGCGGCTATATGTGGGACAAGTGTGAAATGGTGGCTATATGTGGGACAAGTGGGAAATGGCTGCTATATGTGGGACAAGTGTGAAATGGTGGCTATATGTGGGACAAGTGGGAAATGGCTGCTATATGTGGGACAAGTGTGAAATGGTGGCTATATGTGGGACAAGTGTGAAATGGTGGCTATATGTGGGACAAGTGTGAAATGGTGGCTATATGTGGGACAAGTGTGAAATGGTGGCTATATGTGGGACAAGTGGGAAATGGTGGCTATATGTGGGACAAGTGGGAAATGGTGGCTATATGTGGGACAAGTGTGAAATGGTGGCTATATGTGGGACAAGTGTGAAATGGTGGCTATATGTGGGACAAGTGTGAAATGGTGGCTATATGTGGGACAAGTGTGAAATGGTGGCTATATGTGGGACAAGTGTGAAATGGTGGCTATATGTGGGACAAGTGGGAAATGGTGCTATATGTGGGAATGGTGGCAAGTGTGAAATGGGCTATATGTGGACAAGTGGGAAATGGCTGCTATATGTGGGACAAGTGTGAAATGGTGGCTATATGTGGGACATGGTGGCTATATGTGGGACAATGTGAAATGGTCTATATGTGGGACAAGTGGGAAATGGTGGCTATATGTGGGACAAGTGTGAAATGGCTATATGTGGGACAAGTGTGAAATGGCGGCTATATGTGGGACAAGTGTGAAATGGTGGCTATATGTGGGACAAGTGTGAAATGGTGGCTATATGTGGGACAAGTGGGAAATGGTGGCTATATGTGGGAAAGTGTGAAATGTGGGACAAGTGTGAAATGGCGGCTATATGTGGGACAAGTGTGAAATGGTAGCTATATGTGGGACAAGTGGGAAATGGCTGCTATATGTGGGACAAGTGTGAAATGGTGGCTATATGTGGGACAAGTGGGAAATGGCTGCTATATGTGGGACAAGTGTGAAATGGTGGCTATATGTGGGACATGGTGGCTATATGTGGGACAAGTGTGAAATGGTGGCTATATGTGGGACAAGTGTGAAATGGTGGCTATATGTGGGACAAGTGTCAAATGGTGGCTATATGTGGGACAAGTATGAAATGGTGGCTATATGTGGGGCAAGTGTGAAATGGCGGCTATATGTGGGACAAGTGTGAAATGGTGGCTATATGTGGGACAAGTGTTAATGGCAGCTATATGTGGGAAATGGTGGCTATATGTGGGACAAGTGGGAAATGGTGGCTATATGTGGGACAAGTGTGAAATTGCTATATGTGGGACAAGTGTGAAATGGCGGCTATATGTGGGACAAGTGTGAAATGGTGGCTATATGTGGGACAAGTGGGAAATGGTGGCTATATGTGGGACAGGTGTGAAATGGCGGCTATATGTGGGACAAGTGTGAAATGGTGGCTATATGTGGGACAAGTGGGAAATGGCTGCTATATGTGGGAAATGGTGGCTATATGTGGGACAAGTGGGAAATGGTGGCTATATGTGGGACAAGTGTGAAATGACTATATGTGGGACAAGTGTGAAATGGCGGCTATATGTGGGACAAGTGTGAAATGGTGGCTATATGTGGGACAAGTGTGAAATGGTGGCTATATGTGGGACAAGTGGGAAATGGTGGCTATATGTGGGACAAGTGTGAAATGGCGGCTATATGTGGGACAAGTGTGAAATGGTGGCTATATGTGGGACAAGTGGGAAATGGCTGCTATATGTGGGACAAGTGTGAAATGGTGGCTATATGTGGGACAAGTGGGAAATGGCTGCTATATGTGGGACAAGTGTGAAATGGTGGCTATATGTGGGACAAGTGGGACATGGTGGCTATATGTGGGACAAGTGTGAAATGGTGGCTATATGTGGGACAAGTGGGAAATGGTGGCTATATGTGGGACAAGTGGGAAATGGCTGCTATATGTGGGACAAGTGGGAAATGGTGGCTATATGTGGGACATGGTGGCTATATGTGGGACAAGTGTGAAATGGTGGCTATATGTGGGACAAGTGGGAAATGGTGGCTATATGTGGGACAAGTGTGAAATGGTGGCTATATGTGGGACAAGTGGGAAATGGTGGCTATATGTGGGACAAGTGTGAAATGGCTATATGTGGGACAAGTGTGAAATGGCGGCTATATGTGGGACAAGTGTGAAATGGTGGCTATATGTGGGACAAGTGTGAAATGGTGGCTATATGTGGGACAAGTGTGAAATGGTGGCTATATGTGGGACAAGTGTGAAATGTGGGACAAGTGGAAATGGCGCTATATGTGGGACAAGTGTGAAATGGTGGCTATATGTGGGACAAGTGGGAAATGGTGGCTATATGTGGGACAAGTGTGAAATGGTGGCTATATGTGGGACAAGTGTGAAATGGCGGCTATATGTGGGACAAGTGTGAAATGGTGGCTATATGTGGGACAAGTGGGAAATGGTGGCTATATGTGGGACAAGTGTGAAATGGTGGCTATATGTGGGACAAGTGTGAAATGGTGGCTATATGTGGGACAAGTGTGAAATGGTGGCTATATGTGGGACAAGTGTGAAATGGTGGCTATATGTGGGACAAGTGTGAAATGGTGGCTATATGTGGGACAAGTGTGAAATGGTGGCTATATGTGGGACAAGTGTGAAATGGTGGCTATATGTGGGACAAGTGGGAAATGGTGGCTATATGTGGGACAAGTGTGAAATGGTGGCTATATGTGGGACAAGTGTGAAATGGTGGCTATATGTGGGACAAGTGTGAAATGGTGGCTATATGTGGGACAAGTGGGAAATGGTGGCTATATGTGGGACAAGTGTGAAATGGCTATATGTGGGACAAGTGTGAAATGGTGGCTATATGTGGGACAAGTGTGAAATGGTGGCTATATGTGGGACAAGTGTGAAATGGTGGCTATATGTGGGACAAGTGGGAAATGGTGGCTATATGTGGGACAAGTGTGAAATGTGGGACAAGTGTGAAATGGCGGCTATATGTGGGACAAGTGTGAAATGGTGGCTATATGTGGGACAAGTGGGAAATGGCTGCTATATGTGGGACAAGTGTGAAATGGTGGCTATATGTGGGACAAGTGGGAAATGGCTGCTATATGTGGGACAAGTGTGAAATGGTGGCTATATGTGGGACATGGTGGCTATATGTGGGACAAGTGTGAAATGGTGGCTATATGTGGGACAAGTGTGAAATGGTGGCTATATGTGGGACAAGTGTGAAATGGTGGCTATATGTGGGACAAGTGT
This sequence comes from Archivesica marissinica, assembly GCA_014843695.1. Taxonomy (NCBI): domain Eukaryota; kingdom Metazoa; phylum Mollusca; class Bivalvia; order Venerida; family Vesicomyidae; genus Archivesica; species Archivesica marissinica. The sequence goes on along the minus strand of JABXNX010000629.1, from coordinate 5,218 downwards.
GAAATGGTGGCTATATGTGGGACAAGTGTGAAATGGTGGCTATATGTGGGACAAGTGTGAAATGGTGGCTATATGTGGGACAAGTGTGAAATGGTGGCTATATGTGGGACAAGTGTGAAATGGTGGCTATATGTGGGACAAGTGTGAAATGGTGGCTATATGTGGGACAAGTGGGAAATGGTGGCTATATGTGGGACAAGTGTGAAATGGTGGCTATATGTGGGACAAGTGTGAAATGGTGGCTATATGTGGGACAAGTGTGAAATGGTGGCTATATGTGGGACAAGTGTGAATGGCTATTGTGAAATGGTGGCTATATGTGGGACAAGTGTGAAATGGTGGCTATATTGGACAAGTGTGAAATGGTGGCTATATGTGGGACAAGTGTGAAATGGTGGCTATATGTGGGACAAGTGGGAAATGGCTGCTATATGTGGGACAAGTGTGGTGGCTATATGTGGGACAAGTGTGAAATGGTGGCTATATGTGGGACAAGTGTGAAATGGTGGCTATATGTGGGACAAGTGTGAAATGGTGGCTATATGTGGGACAAGTGAAAATGGTGGCTATATGTGGGACAAGTGTGGAAATGGTGGCTATATGTGGGAAATGGTGGCTATATGTGGGACAAGTGTGAAATGGTGGCTATATGTGGACAAGTGTGAATGGTGGCTATATGTGGGACAGTGTGAATGGTGGCTATATGTGGGACAAGTGTGAAATGGTGGCTATATGTGGGACAAGTGTGAAATGGTGGCTATATGTGGGACAAGTGTGAAATGGTGGCTATATGTGGGACAAGTGTGAAATGGTGGCTATATGTGGGACAAGTGTGAAATGGTGGCTATATGTGGGACAAGTGTGAAATGGTGGCTATATGTGGGACAAGTGTGAAATGGTGGCTATATGTGGGACAAGTGTGAAATGGTGGCTATATGTGGGACAAGTGTTAATGGTGGCTATATGTGGGGCAAGTGTGAAATGGTGGCTATATGTGGGACAAGTGTGAAATGTGGGACAAGTGTGAAATGGCGGCTATATGTGGGACAAGTGTGAAATGGTGGCTATATGTGGGACAAGTGGGAAATGGCTGCTATATGTGGGACAAGTGTGAAATGGTGGCTATATGTGGGACAAGTGGGAAATGGCTGCTATATGTGGGACATGGTGGCTATATGTGGGACAAGTGTGAAATGGTGGCTATATGTGGGACAAGTGTGAAATGGTGGCTATATGTGGGACAAGTGTGAAATGGTGGCTATATGTGGGACAAGTGTTAATGGCAGCTATATGTGGGACAAGTGGGAAATGGTGGCTATATGTGGGACAAGTGTGAAATGGTGGCTATATGTGGGACAAGTGTGAAATGGTGGCTATATGTGGGACAAGTGTGAAATGGTGGCTATATGTGGGACAAGTGTGAAATGGTGGCTATATGTGGGACAAGTGGGAAATTGTGGCTATATGTGGGACAAGTGGGAAATGGTGGCTATATGTGGACAAGTGTGAAATGGTGGCTATATGTGGGACAAGTGTGAAATGGTGGCTATATGTGGGACAAGTGTGAAATGGTGGCTATATGTGGGACAAGTGTGAAATGGTGGCTATATGTGGGACAAGTGTGAAATGGTGGCTATATGTGGGACAAGTGGGAAATGGTGGCTATATGTGGGAGACAAGTGTGAAATGGTGGCTATATGTGGGACAAGTGGGAAATGGTGGCTATATGTGGGACAAGTGTGAAATGGTGGCTATATGTGGGACAAGTGTGAAATGGTGGCTATATGTGGGACAAGTGTGAAATGGTGGCTATATGTGGGACAAGTGGGAAATGGTGGGACAAGTGTGAAATGGTGGCTATATGTGGGACAAGTGTGAAATGGTGGCTATATGTGGGACAAGTGTGAAATGGTGGCTATATGTGGGACAAGTGTGAAATGGTGGCAAGTGTGAAATGGTGGCTATATGTGGGACAAGTGTGAAATGGTGGCTATATGTGGGACAAGTGTGAATGGTGCTATATGTGGGAGTGTGTGAAATGGTGGCTATATGTGGGACAAGTGTGAAATGGTGGCTATATGTGGGACAAGTGGGAAATGGTGGCTATATGTGGGACAAGTGGGAAATGGTGGGGTGGTGGGGCTATATGTGGGACAAGTGTGAAATTGCTATATGTGGGACAAGTGTGAAATGGCGGCTATATGTGGGACAAGTGTGAAATGGTGGCTATATGTGGGACAAGTGGGAAATGGTGGCTATATGTGGGACAGGTGTGAAATGGCGGCTATATGTGGGACAAGTGTGAAATGGTGGCTATATGTGGGACAAGTGGGAAATGGCTGCTATATGTGGGAAATGGTGGCTATATGTGGGACAAGTGGGAAATGGTGGCTATATGTGGGACAAGTGTGAAATGACTATATGTGGGACAAGTGTGAAATGGCGGCTATATGTGGGACAAGTGTGAAATGGTGGCTATATGTGGGACAAGTGTGAAATGGTGGCTATATGTGGGACAAGTGGGAAATGGTGGCTATATGTGGGACAAGTGTGAAATGGCGGCTATATGTGGGACAAGTGTGAAATGGTGGCTATATGTGGGACAAGTGGGAAATGGCTGCTATATGTGGGACAAGTGTGAAATGGTGGCTATATGTGGGACAAGTGGGAAATGGCTGCTATATGTGGGACAAGTGTGAAATGGTGGCTATATGTGGGACAAGTGGGACATGGTGGCTATATGTGGGACAAGTGTGAAATGGTGGCTATATGTGGGACAAGTGGGAAATGGTGGCTATATGTGGGACAAGTGGGAAATGGCTGCTATATGTGGGACAAGTGTGAAATGGTGGCTATATGTGGGACATGGTGGCTATATGTGGGACAAGTGTGAAATGGTGGCTATATGTGGGACAAGTGGGAAATGGTGGCTATATGTGGGACAAGTGTGAAATGGTGGCTATATGTGGGACAAGTGGGAAATGGTGGCTATATGTGGGACAAGTGTGAAATGGCTATATGTGGGACAAGTGTGAAATGGCGGCTATATGTGGGACAAGTGTGAAATGGTGGCTATATGTGGGACAAGTGTGAAATGGTGGCTATATGTGGGACAAGTGGGAAATGGTGGCTATATGTGGGACAAGTGTGAAATGTGGGACAAGTGTGAAATGGCGGCTATATGTGGGACAAGTGTGAAATGGTGGCTATATGTGGGACAAGTGGGAAATGGCTGCTATATGTGGGACAAGTGTGAAATGGTGGCTATATGTGGGACAAGTGGGAAATGGCTGCTATATTTGGGACAAGTGTGAAATGGTGGCTATATGTGGGACAGTGTGAATGGTGGCTATATGTGGGACAAGTGTGAAATGGTGGCTATATGTGGGACAAGTGTGAAATGGTGGCTATATGTGGGACAAGTGTTAAATGGTGGCTATATGTGGGACAAGTGGGAAATGGTGGCTATATGTGGGACAAGTGTGAAATGGTGGCTATATGTGGGACAAGTGTGAAATGGTGGCTATATGTGGGACAAGTGTGAAATGGTGGCTATATGTGGGACAAGTGTGAAATGGTGGCTATATGTGGGACAAGTGGGAAATGGTGGCTATATGTGGGACAAGTGGGAAATGGTGGCTATATGTGGGACAAGTGTGAAATGGTGGCTATATGTGGGACAAGTGTGAAATGGTGGCTATATGTGGGACAAGTGTGAAATGGTGGCTATATGTGGGACAAGTGTGAAATGGTGGCTATATGTGGGACAAGTGTGAAATGGTGGCTATATGTGGGACAAGTGGGAAATGGTGGCTATATGTGGGAAATGGTGGGACAAGTGTGAAATGGTGGCTATATGTGGGACAAGTGGGAAATGGCTGCTATATGTGGGACAAGTGTGAAATGGTGGCTATATGTGGGACATGGTGGCTATATGTGGGACAAGTGTGAAATGGTGGCTATATGTGGGACAAGTGGGAAATGGTGGCTATATGTGGGACAAGTGTGAAATGGCTATATGTGGGACAAGTGTGAAATGGCGGCTATATGTGGGACAAGTGTGAAATGGTGGCTATATGTGGGACAAGTGTGAAATGGTGGCTATATGTGGGACAAGTGGGAAATGGTGGCTATATGTGGGACAAGTGTGAAATGTGGGACAAGTGTGAAATGGCGGCTATATGTGGGACAAGTGTGAAATGGTGGCTATATGTGGGACAAGTGGGAAATGGCTGCTATATGTGGGACAAGTGTGAAATGGTGGCTATATGTGGGACAAGTGGGAAATGGCTGCTATATGTGGGACATGGTGGCTATATGTGGGACAAGTGTGAAATGGTGGCTATATGTGGGACAAGTGTGAAATGGTGGCTATATGTGGGACAAGTGTCAAATGGTGGCTATATGTGGGACAAGTGTTAATGGCAGCTATATGTGGGACAAGTGGGAAATGGTGGCTATATGTGGGACAAGTGTGAAATGGTGGCTATATGTGGGACAAGTGTGAAATGGTGGCTATATGTGGGACAAGTGTGAAATGGTGGCTATATGTGGGACAAGTGTGAAATGGTGGCTATATGTGGGACAAGTGGGAAATTGTGGCTATATGTGGGACAAGTGGGAAATGGTGGCTATATGTTGGACAAGTGTGAAATGGTGGCTATATGTGGGACAAGTGTGAAATGGTGGCTATATGTGGGACAAGTGTGAAATGGTGGCTATATGTGGGACAAGTGTGAAATGGTGGCTATATGTGGGACAAGTGTGAAATGGTGGCTATATGTGGGACAAGTGGGAAATGGTGGCTATATGTGGGAAATGGTGGGACAAGTGTGAAATGGTGGCTATATGTGGGACAAGTGTGAAATGGTGGCTATATGTGGGACAAGTGTGAAATGGTGGCTATATGTGGGACAAGTGTGAAATGGTGGCTATATTTGGGACAAGTGTGAAATGGTGGCTATATGTGGGACACGTGGGAAATGGTGGGACAAGTGTGAAATGGTGGTTATATGTGGGACAAGTGTGAAATGGTGGCTATATGTGGGACAAGTGTGAAATGGTGGCTATATGTGGGACAAGTGTGAAATGGTGGGACAAGTGTGAAATGGTGGCTATATGTGGGACAAGTGTGAAATGGTGGCTATATGTGGGACAAGTGTGAAATGGTGGCTATATGTGGGACAAGTGGGACATGGTGGCTATATGTGGGACAAGT
>JABXNX010000628.1:0-15125 GCA_014843695.1 Archivesica marissinica | reverse complement strand
AGACAAACACACGGATACGCAAGACAAAACACCCGGATACGTAAGACAAAACACACGGATACGTAAGACAAAACACCCGGATACGTAAGACAAAACACACGGATACACAAGACAAAACACTCGGATACGTAAGACAAAACATCCGGATACGTAAGACAAAACACACGGATACACAAGACAAAACACCCGGATACGTAAGACAAAACACCCGGATACGTAAGACAAAACACCCGGATACGTAAGACAAACACACGGATACACAAGACAAAACACTCGGATACGTAATACAAAACATCCGGATACGTAAGACAAAACACACGGATACACAAGACAAAACACACGGATACGTAAGACAAAACACCCGGATACGTAAGACAAAACACCCGGATACGTAAGACAAAACACCCGGATACGCAAGACAAACACACGGATACGTAAGACAAACACACGGATACGTAAGACAAAACACCCGGATACGTAAGACAAACACACGGATACGCAAGACAAACACACGGATACGTAAGACAAACACACGGATACGTAAGACAAAACACCCGGATACGTAAGACAAACACACGGATACGTAAGACAAACACACGGATACGCAAGACAAAACACCCGATCGGATACGTAAGACAAACACACGGATACGCAAGACAAAACACCGGATACGTAAGACAAAACACACGGATACGTAAGACAAAACACACGGATACGTAAGACAAAACACACGGATACGTAAGACAAAACACGGATACGCAAGACAAAACACCCGGATACGTAAGACAAAACACCGGATACGTAAGACAACACACGGATACGTAAGACAAACACACGGATACGCAAGACAACACCCGGATACGTAAGACAAAACACACGGATACGTAAGACAAAACACACGGATACGTAACAAAACACCGGATACGTAAGACAAAACACACGGATACGTAAGACAAAACACCGGATACGTAAGACAAACACCGACAAACGTAAGACAAAACACACGGATACGTAAGACAAAACACACGGATACGTAAGACAAAACACACGGATACGTAAGACAAAACACACGGATACGTAAGACAAACACACGGATACGTAAGACAAACACACGGATACGCAAGACAAAACACCCGGATACGTAAGACAAAACACACGGATACGTAAGACAAAACACACGGATACGTAAGACAAACACACGGATACGTAAGACAAAACACCCGGATACGCAAGACAAAACACTCGGATACGTAAGACAAAACACCCGGATACGTAAGACAAACACACGGATACAAGACAAAACCCGGATACGTAAGACAAAACACCCGGATACGTAAGACAAAACACCCGGATACGTAAGACAAAACACCCGGATACGTAAGACAAACACACGGATACACAAGACAAAACACTCGGATACGTAAGACAAAACATCCGGATACGTAAGACAAAACACCGGATACACAGACAAAACACACGGATACGTAAGACAAAACACCCGGATACGTAAGACAAAACACCCGGATACGTAAGACAAAACACCCGGATACCAAGACAAACACACGGATACGTAAGACAAACGGATACGTAAGACAAACACACGGATACGCAAGACAAACACCACGGATACGTAAGACAAACACACGGATACGTAAGACAAAACACCGGATACGTAAGACAAACACACGGATACGTAAGACAAACACACGGATACGCAAGACAAAACACCCGGATACGTAAGACAAAACACACGGATACGTAAGACAAACACACGGATACGTAAGACAAACACACGGATACGCAAGACAAAACACCCGGATACGTAAGACAAAACACCCGGATACGTAAGACAAAACACCCGGATACGTAAGACAAACACACGGATACACAAGACAAAACACTCGGATACGTAATACAAAACATCCGGATACGTAAGACAAAACACACGGATACGTAAGACAAACACACGGATACACAAGACAAAACACTCGGATACGTAAGACAAAACATCCGGATACGTAAGACAAACACACGGATACGCAAGACAAACACACGGATACGCAAGACAAAACACTCGGATACGTAATACAAAACATCCGGATACGTAAGACAAAACACACGGATACGTAAGACAAGCACACGGATACGTAAGACAAACACACGGATACGCAAGACAAAACACCCGGATACGTAAGACAAACACACGGATACGCAAACAAAACACGGATACGTAAGACAAAACACACGGATACGTAAGACAAAACACACGGATACGTAAGACAAAACACACGGATACGTAAGACAAAACACACGCGGATACGTAAGACAAACACACGGATACGCAAGACAAAACACCCGGATACGTAAGACAAAACACCGGATACGTAAGACAAACACACGGATACGTAAGACAAAACACGGATACGTAAGACAAAACACCCGGATACGTAAGACAAACACACGGATACGTAAGACAAACACACGGATACGCAAGACAAAACACCCGGATACGTAAGACAAAACACACGGATACGTAAGACAAACACCGGATACGTAAGACAAACACACGGATACGTAAGACAAAACACCGGATACGTAAGACAAAACACCCGGATACGCAAGACAAAACACCCGGATACGTAAGACAAAACACACGGATACGTAAGACAAAACACACGGATACGTAAGACAAAACACCCGGATACGTAAGACAAAACACCCTGATACGTAAGACAAACACACGGATACGCAAGACAAAACACCCGGATACGCAAGACAAAACACGCGGATACGTAAGACAAAACACTCGGATACGTAATACAAAACATCCGGATACGTAAGACAAAACACACGGATACATAAGACAAGCACACGGATACGCAAGACAAACACACGGATACGCAAGACAAAACACCCGGATCGGATACGTAAGACAAACACACGGATACACAAGACAAAACATCCGGATACGTAAGACAAACACACGGATACGCAAGACAAACACACGGATACGCAAGACAAACACACGGATACGCAAGACAAAACACTCGGATACGTAATACAAAACATCCGGATACTTAAGACAAAACACACGGATACGTAAGACAAGCACACGGATACGTAAGACAAACACACGGATACATAAGACAAACACACGGATACGTAAGACAAAATACACGGATACACAAGACAAAACATCCGGATACGTAAGACAAAGCATCCGGATACGTAAGACAAAACAGCTGGCTATCCAGCTGGCTTGCGATTGGGTCGGTGGTTCTACCTGTGTGTCTCTTCGTGTCGGACATTCTGCTAGGACACCCATTGTCTTCCTCCACCAATACTATATAGACTGTCATCATATGACCAAAACTGATTCTGAGATTGTACCCCACCCCCAGAAACAAACATAATACGACGCGATATAACCGGAACTATGACGGTGGGCCCTTTAAGACAATATGCATATATTATTCTCCATTACACTTTGAAACAGGCTTAATAAAGTCAGTTAATTGACTACACATAAAGATAGCTAATTATCATTTACTTAGCAAATTGTCTTCAAGTAATATCTGTCTGCAACTTCTATATGTAACATGAATAAATGTGCTTTATTAGCAATGAAATGGTGTTATTTCCCTGGTTGCGTATAATTGAATAGAGTAATTAAATATCACGATAAATAGTTTAATGTGTTTATAACTTCATATTGTAAATGGCTGTTTAGAGGACATAGATTCCGGTAAAAGCTATCATGTCTTATTTACTGAAATGTCACTTCCACTTTTTGTAGATCAATGCTGTTAGATTATTGCAACTGACTGAACACGAATGTGTTCCGTTAGGGATCTGTGTCATCTAATGGATATACACTGCTCAAAACAATTAAAGGATCACTTTTTATAATGACTCTGCAGTAATCATTTTGTTATCGACATATATATTATCCATTACTGTGCGCTAATACATGTCTCTTATGAATACGCACGGGTAAATCAAGCGGTTTGCTAGTCAAGAAGCTCGGACAAATTGTGATTGAAATCAATATCCCTATACATTGGCCGGATTTGTGGTATGGGAGACAATTGCCATCTTTCGTACTAATGATCAGTATTACTTGCTTGCTGAATGTCGATGGCACTAGAATAGTACATATATTCTCGTTAATACAATCGCTCGTGTGTAGCCCAGCCCGTTCGTGGGTATCTAGCTCTATATGGATGTCGTTCTAATAACTTTACAACCTGTGTATATTCTTCGTATAGCATATAGCAGTTTTCAATGCCATTATTTGCAGATGATTAATGAGGATGTCGCTGTTCAATGCCGAAGGGTGCTTTATGTGTAGTGCATGATTAATGCTCAGAATGTCTCAAATTACTATACTAGATGCAATATATAGCGAGTCATCGATATTAGCGAAGTATTCTGATAGGTCATTAAGCATACTGTGTCCTTCCCTACTATGTTTCCTAAAAAATAATTTGTTTATCTTCTGCATTGGTTTGGTGGTCTAGTAGTACGCGTTTATTGAAATGATATATTCTACATTGAAGTTGGTGGAACTTATGATGCTGTTGCAACTTTTTCAAGTGGCTCCCTTTAATGTATATTATAGTAACCGTTTTGTTCTTTTTAATCGAAATAACTTAAACTTTATTAATTATTAATGACTCTATACTAGGTAATACAATTGTTCAGAGAATGTTTGACTGTTACACCTTTTTCGTGAATTATTTTGATAATAATTGTAAATTAAAATTCACCAAATCAAATCATGTCAAATCTTTAGTGAATGAATGGTACACGTCGGTGACATACCTAGGCTACGCACACACGTACACGCACGCACGTACGCACGCATTATTTTGATAACCATACCCAGGAACCTAGTTAGCTTAGTCATATTTTATTGCATTCATTCTATATAATTATACAATGTGTAGAACAAAAGAAATGAACACACTTGTATAAGTATGCATAGTATATACGATATATGTCATTGTTTTGCACAATAATTGTCAATAAATGTTGAAGCAAATTGGTTGGGCATTATAACAATAGTTATGGTCCTCCACAAGGAACCTAGATCAAAGAGATCCTTCTTTGCATAAAACAAATAAAGGAAACATAACCCATGTCGTTCTCAGATTAAACAATATTTATTTCAGCATAAGACATCCCTACGACAGCAATATTTTCAATAAAATACAGTCGAACTTTGTTGCCTCGAACTCTTAGGGCCCGTGGATAATGGTTCGAGTCATGGGTGGTTCGTGTCAAGAATAGTCAGTGTAGAGTGACCCATAATATTTAGAACTGACATATTATATCTGCATATACCTAAATGTAGTTTGTATATCGTTCTCTCGTGGTTTGATACAAACCCGTGCCTTGTCTAAGCACTGCCTGAATTATGTCGCAAAACTGCCTATTTATCACTAGTACATCCCACCTTAGAATACAGTTCCATACTCTGGGATCCACCCTAGCAGAAGGACATCGCCAATGTTGAGAAAGTCCAGAGACATTCGGGAGAGGCTCCCATCCGTCCAGAACCAAAGGAATGCGAATCAGCTGGTTTTAAATTATATAGTTATATATTTCGGGTTTTACGCCTGCATCAGCACTATATCGGGCTATATCGCCGGCGGGCAGTTTACTTAACAACACCTTTCCTGGGCAGGCTCCAGCGGTTAACCAGTACTTGGGTGCACCAACCTCCGTACGAAACTGCCAACTTGTTCATATAAATGAGACACGGCCTGAGCGGGGCTCGAACCCGTGACCATCAGTGATGATAGGTTACAGTGGCATAACCACTCGACCACGGAGGCGGACTGGTTTTAGATTAAACTGTAAATGATTCAATTATAAATATTGCATAATTATTATACTATCCAATAGTATACAAAAATTACATGCGGCAATTATTCGAATGGAAAACAAATTTTAACAACTTATATTAATTCCTTTCCAGACTGGAGTATTTCAATAGCGATCAGTTTTTGTCGGATTAAGACTGCGAATAATGAGGATGAGGACTCTGTGTGATGAATTTCACGAGTTATTAAATATACTAAGATAATTATAGAAACATACTATGATACTATGAATTGGTTGATGGTTATATAAGTGGAAGTCGTAAAAGCGCAGTGGTAGTGAAATTCGGTTCGGGTGCGAAAGGGCAAGAGTGCGAGCGCCACTGGAGCTGTTATGCGTGTGCCCTTAGGCTAGTCATTTAATTTCCACATTGCCTCTTATCTCTCCCTCGTGGCGATGGATTCCACCAGGAATGAGGTATCGCAAGTGATTAATATAAGTTGTAAGAACTTCTTTCGCAGTGAAGCTAAAATAAATTTGTATAAAACGTATATCTATATTTGTTTCAAGATACCAGAGTGGTGGAGATATTCTATGTATCTATAACCGGTCTTCTGGGGTCTAGTTTGCTTGCTATTCAGTTGGCAACTGAATAATAAATAATTGTGTCCTTTATTGTAATTTGGTTGTTTCATACCCGGATCATATTGTCGATAAAATAAATGAGATTGTCATAATAATGGAAACTTACACCACTGAAAGCTGAGTTGTGTTTCGGTAGTAGAGAGATTGCGTGGTGAATTCATTCTTGAGAGTGTACGGTGATTTGTTTAGCCACACCTCCATGCCAAAATCAAATCCGCCACCATACTATTTAGTTACATGCTTCACAGAGAGAGAGAGAGAGAGAGAGAGAGAGAGGGAGGGAGGGAGGGAGGGAGGGAGGGGGAGAGAGGGGGAGAGAGAGGAGAGATAGGGGAGAGAGAGGAGAGAGATGATAACATACTCATAGTCTAGCGTACTCATATTTGAGTGCTCGAATCGTTTTACATATACATGTGAATACAAAACACGACAAACTAAAGAAAGGCAAATGGGTCGGGCCACAATTAAGTACCAGCAACATTAGTTACGGCCATTCCCGACAACATACTTAATAACAACTTCCCAACGCCAATCGTCTGGGCGAAGTTCTTCCGATCATGTCCAGATTTGTATTAATTTTGGTAAAAGACACATAAACTATAAAATTTCACAGCAGTAGACATGGATTGATAACCGTTGGCGATATCCTTTTAAAAATAGCTGTATCAATAACATGAATTACTGCTGACTCAAATTTTCCAACATCATGCTGTGCATAACTTTCAATGAAGTGTATTGCAACTTTTCCAATGCCATATAATCGCTATATTGTGCTACAACCTGTCATGACATGAAGGAAAATAACCAAATCACATATTTCTCTCGACAGAACATTTTTGGTCATTGGATTATCCCATATCTTGTTCTCGTTACAGCAGTTTACCTCGAGTCTGATCTGAAGAATAGTTTTTTTTCCGAATATCCTACATGGCAATATAAGAGAAGTAGTAAGTCTGTGTCTTCAACAATAATGAACGTTTTTCTGGTTGCTGCAAGCTGAAGTACCACATTGACAATAAGTGTATCTTCTCACTGGATTCCGATTGACGTCAGGAATTCTCCTAGAAGTGTAATACAGTTTTGCTTGTTGTTCAGGTTTTTCAAATATACATCATTCTTTGATTTGAAAGGTATCTTATAGGCAAATTTAACTTCAGTTCAAACTACTCCATGTCTTCGCCTGTAATTGGTAAGTATTTTGGTAGATGATTCGTGGAAGCTTCCAAAAACAAATACTACAGTGACATTTTTTTTATTGATATCTGTGATATTGCTGGCAAATATCACAAACTGTTTTATTCTTTTGCGAGGGAATATTTTATAGCAAGGAACCTCCATCTACCACATAACATGTGTGTGTATCGGATTGTTCCTCTTAATCGATGATTCTGCAGTCTCCAAGTAACCAACTAGCGTCTGCTAGACTTGTCTCTGGGGTACTCGAGGTAGGCCATTATTTTAGGCAAAGCTGATGGAAGGCTACTGAGCTCATACCTAAATAGTGTTGAAATATCTTCAGCATCTGCTTTTAATCTCTGAAAGAGTAGTTGAGAATAAGTGTCTAGTGTTTCACCTGTCAACTTAACAGTGTGTTTGTCATTTAGCATTAGACGTGCCTAGACCTTATAAATGTGTATTCCTCTGAAGATTTCCCAACCATAGCTTTCACTATTGCTTCTCCAATTGCCTTTGCCTTGTCTACATTTACTTTGCTACCCGCAGTAACTCATATTTCAATATTTCTCAACGATGCATCTGTCTCATCAAATGGAGAAGGAATGTCAACACTTCTCTAGTGTATTTTACTGTCTCGGGCAGATCAAGCTTTACAAACGTCCTTGTGCTGCCTACTGGTTTTATTCTCTGTATTAGAGACGTGCTGCATAGCATTGTTCATTACCATGTTAGTTGGCATCGACATCAACCATTGTGATCAGTGTGCTTGTAACCAGTAATATTTAAAATAAAGATGTACACATGAAGTGTCCTATGTATGTCTTGAGGTTAACACATTGTCTCATATAGGGAGCCGTATATATGTTTAGCTTAGGTGGTATTACCATTCATAATATGTGGCACCACCTAATTAAGTAGATAATATCACATATTCAATACAATACGTGCTATCACCTATTCAAACTGATACATGCTAACGAGTCGGTTATATCACGTATCAAAATTGAATACGTAGGTACTATTACTAATTTGATTAAATTATATCGCCAATATATATGCTGGATAGGTGATATCATAAAATCGAAATGGTGATATCAATGTATGTTAATAAAAACATTGTCTCATAATGGCGAACACTTTATATACTACTAATCGATTTTAGTTTGATTGTGATGAATGCTATTAGCTTATTAAATTGACACTCGAATCGGCTACCTGGTATTGCATAGTAGTAAGCAACGAGGACACATTTTCTTATATTCAGGCCACGTTTGTACTATTATGTATGTGCATACACTGTTTCGACGGTGATTCTTATTGCATAAACCACCCCTATATCAGGTTTGAGAAATAGGTATAATTCTCATCGTAATCCGTCACCAGCAAGTCGTAGAAGTTGCCGATCAAGATTGTGTACCATTATTGAAACTATTGTGACAGCCAATAAACGAAGTCAGTTTAAGTCTTACTTGTAGTGACTGTGCAAATGGACAATATAAACACAAACAGTGTCACCAAGAAACAATTCTATATATTCCCAAGTAACGTTTAAATATTACTTAATGGCTCCAAATGGACTGCTAGACGGTCTCATGTACACCTCCAAGAAACAGTATTCTGCCGTCGGCGATGAATAACATTGTTGAAGAAGAACATAACAGGTTTAAATAGAATATACTGAATAGTGCCAGAATTTGGCGTACGAATCAGGCTATCGGCGATTGTGGAATGAAAACAAAATGTGTAAATGTGACATATATACGCTTCCGTAGTTTTCTGGAAAAAATAGCAGCATCTTTATTAATTCACAATGTGCATAGTGAATACCGATTATATTCGTGTACAACTAAGGTGATGATGAAATTCACATGGTTTAAAAATTAATATTTGGTATCTGTTTCAACTTATCAGTTTATAGCAAATAAAAGGTCAATTCAAATTACAACAATTGTCGCGAAAACACGTTATACTTAGCAATCATTAACTTGGTATATCTAGGACTGGTTAATGTTTTGCTTCTTGGGTGTCTTTCACAGTAAAATAAAATAAACTACATTTCAAACTTACCCTTTTCTTATTGAACAGCAATGCGGGTTTTCACGGGTCCACTTCCGTGTTTATTTTCAATATCGCGCGTGCAAACTTACTGGGAGATTGAAGAGTAATTGGTATGGTGGGTTTTGTTTGCCGTCTTTGAATTTTAAGATTTTGCAATCATTCACACCATTTTTTTCTCCATTTTTGGCTCTATCTGTAGAGTGCAACTTTTTTGTATGACTAATGTGCATATGAGCTTTCGTTCAGTATGAAAATATCAACTTTTGCAATTAGTTTAACCCTAATATCTATATTGACTGGAGTACAACACGAGACCTCGGTTTAAAGTCTCATCCGAAAGACTATGATATGAGTCATTTAGTATAGTATAGCAGGGGCTCGTACATGTCACCCCTGGATTACAAATCCAGCGTGTTGACCACTGGACCGCATTATTGCCAACATTACACACATTTATATCGTACATAATCTTAACATATCTATGGAAAGTTAAATTACATATCTATGGAAAGTTAAATTACATATCTATGGAAAGTTAAATTACATATATATGGAAAGGTAAATTACATATTATGGAAAGGTAAATTACATATATATGGAAAGTTAAATTACATATATATGGAAAGGTAAATTACATATCTATGGAAAGGTAAATTACATATATGGAAAGGTAATTAATATCTATGGAAAGTTAAATTACATATCTATGGAAAGGTAAATTACATATCTATGGAAAGTTAAATTACATATCTATGGAAAGGTAAATTACATATCTATGGAAAGGTAAATTACATATCTATGGAAAGTTAAATTACATATATATGGAAAGGTAAATTACATATATATGGAAAGGTAAATTACATATATATGGAAAGGTAAATTACATATATATGGAAAGGTAAATTACACATATATATGGAAAGGTAAATTACATATATATGGAAAGGTAATATTACATATATATGGAAAGGTAAATTACATATATATGGAAAGGTAAATTACATATATATGGAAAGGTAAATTACATATATATGGAAAGTTAAATTACATATATGGAAAGGTAATTACATATATATGGAAAGGTAAATAACATATATTGGAAAGGTAATACATATATATGGAAAGGTAAATTAATATATGGAAAGTAAATTACATATATATGAAAGTTTAAAAGGTAAATACATATATATGGAAAGGTAAATTACATATATATGGAAAGTTAAATTACATATATATGGAAAGGTAATATTACATATATATGGAAAGGTAAAATTACATATATATGGAAAGGTAAATTACATATATATGGAAAGTTAAATTACATATATATGGAAAGGTAATATTACATATATATGGAAAGGTAAAATTACATATATATGGAAAGTTAAATTACATATATATGGAAAGTTAAATTACATATATATGGAAAGGTAATATTACATATATATGGAAAGGTAAAATTACATATATATGGAAAGTTAAATTACATATATATATGGAAAGGTAAATTACATATCTATGGAAAGGTAAATTACATATATATGGAAAGGTAACTTACATATATATGGAAAGGTAAATTACATATCTATGGAAAGGTAAATTACATATCTATGGAAAGTTAAATTACATATATATGGAAAGGTAACTTATAAATAGTACTTGTTTTGCTTGAGTAAGTTGAGTATCATGATGTTTCATGATATAGTTAAGAATTTGTATTTTTTATTTAAGTATAAAAAAAAAATATTTAAAGCGACACTACATCGGTGAAAACGCAAATGTCTGCAGAATGGAATTTGCTATTATATGGTATAATTTCTTTCCAAATATAAATAATAAACAAACGTCGTATACGCGATTTGTTGACATAACAAAGCGTTTACCCTGAATAACACACGAGTTATGATACATATTTACCGTGATATATATCAAATGTGTGCCTATGCATATTTATTTGTAGACTAATCTTAGTTAAATTATCTCTAAACGAAAGTATCGCATGTTTAGTATTGACTTCAATGACAGCAAACGTCAATTCAGGAGCGTAGATGACCGTTATATGAAATCCTACTTTCACTTTTGAAAGTTTGTATACCACAAACCACTGTTTATTGATCAATATTAGTGTTCGAGCGTATTCAGAAGCATTTGTTGTAGCACTGCATTTCTATACGTGAATAAATGCATTGTATTTGCTTTTTGTTATGTAATGTCGCTTTAACGTCTCTACCGGTTGCCCATTTGAGCGACGTGCAGTATACCTAACAACACCTTCCTGGGCAGGCTCCAGCGGTTAACCAGTACATGGTACACACACCTTCGTAAGAAACTACGAACTTTATCATATAAAGAGACACGGTCTGAGCGGGGCTCGAACCCGTGACCATCAATGATGATATGTTACAATGGTATGCACGTACACTCAACCACGAGGCGGACTTCTAGATAAGAAGGAGCATGCCTACTATATACATACTCTTGACGTTGTATTATTTGAAGAGATTTGAGTTTTGGTAGCGGTACGTGTCGTGTGTGAGGAATAATTATTAAGTTGCAGAATCGTGTTGTATTCAATAGAGAAACGGTTTGCTTCGTCACATATATATACATACATGTACATGTACCCTAGTCAACTGGGCTCCCTGCCTCGTCATTTGCTGCGCCCGCAGTACGAGTCCCAGCCGTTGTACGCGGCGATTTTAGAGTTTAATGAATGACCCGCACTTCACTGTGTTCGAATATCAACACGATTTACAGTATAGAGTCAGGAGGAGATCAGACGTGGGAGACGTTCAAGCATCTTATGGATCTAGCGGTGGGAGATCAGACGGGGGAGACGTTCAAGCATCCCAGGAATCTAGCGGTGGGAGATCAGACGGGGGAGACGTTCCAACATCCCAGGGATCTAGCGGGGGTAGATAGGCCGGGGGAAACGTTCCCGCATCCTAGGTATATAGCGGTGGGAGATAGGCCTGGGGAGACGTTTCCGCATCCTAGGGATCTAGTGGTGGAAGATAGGCGGGGGGACGTTCCCGGATCCTAGGTATATAGCGGTGGGAGATAGGCCGGGGGAGACGTTCCCGCATCCTAGGGATCTAGTGGTGGAAGATAGGGGGGGGGACGTTCCCGGATCCTAGGTATATAGCGGTGGGAGATAGGCCGGGGGAGACGTTCCCGCATCCTAGGGATCTAGCGGTGGGAGATAGGCCGGGGGAGACGTTCCCGCATCCTAGGGATCTAGCGGTGGGAGATAGGCCGGGGGAGACGTTCCCGCATCCTAGGGATCTAGCGGTGGGAGATCGGGGGGAGACGTTCTCACATCCTAGGGATCTAGCGGTGGGAGATAGGCGACGTTCCCTCATCCTAGGGATCTAGCGGTGGGAGATAGGCCGGGGGAGACGTTCCCGCATCCTAGGGATCTAGCGGTGGGAGATAGGCGCGGGGGAGACGTTCCCACATCCTAGGGATCTAGCGGTGGGAGATAGGCCGGGGGGACGTTCCCGCATCCTAGGGATCTAGCGGTGGGAGATAGGGCGGGGACGTTCCCGCATCCTAGGGATCTAGCGGTGGGAGATCAGACGGGGGAGACGTTCCCGCATCCTAGGGATCTAGCGGTGGGAGATAGACGGGGAAACGTTCCCGCATCCTAGGGATCTAGCGGTGGGAGATCAGACGGGGGAACGTTCCCGCATCCTAGGATCTAGGTGGGAGATGGCGGGGAAACGTTCCCGCATCCTAGGGATCTAGCGGTGGGAGATAGGCCGGGGAAACGTTCCCGCATCCTAGGGATCTAGCGGTGGGAGATAGGCCGGGGGAGACGTTCCCGCATCCTAGGGATCTAGCGGTGGGAGATCAGACGGGGGAGACGTTCCCGCATCCTAGGGATCTAGCGGTGGGAGATCAGACGGGGGAGACGTTCCCGCATCCTAGGGATCTAGCGGTGGGAGATAGGCCGGGGGAGACGTTCCCGCATCCTAGGGATCTAGCGGTGGGAGATCAGACGGGGGAGACGTTCCCGCATCCTAGGGATCTAGCGGTGGGAGATAGGACGTGGGAGACGTTCCCGCATCCTAGGGATCTAGTGGTGGGAGATCAGACGGGGGAGACGTTCCCGCATCCTAGAGATCTAGTGGTGGGAGATCAGACGGGCGAGACGTTCCCGCATCCTAGAGATCTAGTGGTGGGAGATCAGACGGGCGAGACGTTCCCGCATCCTAGAGATCTAGTGGTGGGAGATCAGACGGGCGAGACGTTCCCGCATCCTAGAGATCTAGTGGTGGGAGATCAGACGGGCGAGACGTTCCCGCATCCTAGAGATCTAGTGGTGGGAGATCAGACGGGCGAGACGTTCCCGCATCCTAGGGATCTAGTGGTGGGAGATCAGACGGGCGAGACGTTCCCGCATCCTAGAGATCTAGTGGTGGGAGATCAGACGGGCGAGACGTTCCCGCATCCTAGGGATCTAGTGGTGGGAGATCAGACGGGCGAGACGTTCCCGCATCCTAGAGATCTAGTGGTGGGAGATCAGACGGGCGAGACGTTCCCGCATCCTAGAGATCTAGTGGTGGGAGATCAGACGGGCGAGACGTTCCCGCATCCTAGAGATCTAGTGGTGGGAGATCAGACGGGCGAGACGTTCCCGCATCCTAGAGATCTAGTGGTGGGAGATCAGACGGGCGAGACGTTCCCGCATCCTAGGGATCTAGTGGTGGGAGATCAGACGGGCGAGACGTTCCCGCATCCTAGAGATCTAGTGGTGGGAGATCAGACGGGCGAGACGTTCCCGCATCCTAGAGATCTAGTGGTGGGAGATCAGACGGGCGAGACGTTCCCGCATCCTAGAGATCTAGTGGTGGGAGATCAGACGGGCGAGACGTTCCCGCATCCTAGAGATCTAGTGGGGGAGATCAGACGGGCGAGACGTTCCCGCATCCTAGAGATCTAGTGGTGGGAGATCAGACGGGCGAGACGTTCCCGCATCCTAGAGATCTAGTGGTGGGAGATCAGACGGGCGAGACGTTCCCGCATCCTAGAGATCTAGTGGTGGGAGATCAGACGGGCGAGACGTTCCCGCATCCTAGAGATCTAGTGGTGGGAGATCAGACGGGCGAGACGTTCCCGCATCCTAGAGATCTAGTGGTGGGAGATCAGACGGGCGAGACGTTCCCGCATCCTAGAGATCTAGTGGTGGGAGATCAGACGGGCGAGACGTTCCCGCATCCTAGAGATCTAGTGGTGGGAGATCAGACGGGCGAGACGTTCCCGCATCCTAGAGATCTAGTGGTGGGAGATCAGACGGGCGAGACGTTCCCGCATCCTAGAGATCTAGTGGTGGGAGATCAGACGGGCGAGACGTTCCCGCATCCTAGAGATCTAGTGGTGGGAGATCAGACGGGCGAGACGTTCCCGCATCCTAGAGA
>JABXNX010000627.1:0-15132 GCA_014843695.1 Archivesica marissinica | reverse complement strand
CACACTGTAGACTCTTGGCGACCGTTCCACCATGTTGTAGACTCTTGGCGACCGTTCCACCACGTTGTAGCCTCTTGGCGACCGTTCCACCATGCTATAGACACTTGGCGACCACACTGAAGACTCTTGGCGACCATTCAACCACGCTGTAGACTCTTGGCGACCGTTCCACCACGTTGTAGACTCTTGGCGACTGTTCCACCACACTGTCGACTCTTGGCGACTGTTCCACCATACTGTAGACTCATGGCAACTGTTCCACCACGTTGTAGCCTCTTGGCGACCGTTCCTCCATGCTGTATACCCTTGGCAACTGTTCCACCACAGTGTAGCCTCTTGGCGACCGTTCCACCACGTTGTAGCCTCATGGCGACCGTTCCACCACGCTGTATACTCTTGGCGACCGTTCCACCACACTGTAGACACTTGGCGAACGTTCCACCACACTGAAGACTCTTGGCGACCATTCAACCACACTGTAGACTCTTGGCAACCGTTCCACCACACTGTAGACTCTTGGCGAATGTTCCACCACACTGTATACTCTTGGCAAGCCACCCACATACTCAGACCGTTCCACCACCCGTAAAATTTTGGCACCGTCCACCACGCTGTAAAACCTTGTCGACCGTTCGACCACACTGTACACTCTTGCGAAGTTTCCACCACTTGTAACTCTTGGCGACAGTTCCACCACGTTTAGACCCTTGCGACCGTTTCACCACGTTGTAGACTCTTGCCAACTGTTCCACCACACTGTAGCCTCTTGGCGACGGTTCCACCACGTTGTAGCCTCATGGCGACCGTTCCACCACGCTGTATACTCTTGGCGACCGTTCCACCACACTGTAGACTCTTGGCGAAGGTTCCACCGCACTGTAGACTCTTGGCGACCGTTCCACCATGCTATAGACCTTGGCAAACGTTCCACCACACTGTAGACTCTTGGCGAAGGTTCCACCACACTGTATACTCTTGGAGACCGTTCCACCACGCTGTATAATCTTGGCGACCGTTCCACCACGCTGTAGAATCTTGGCGACCGTTCCACCACACTGTAGACTCTTGGCGAAGGTTCCACCACACTGTATACTCTTGGAGACCGTTCCACCACGCTGTAGAATCTTGGCGACCGTTCCACCACGCTCTAGACACTTGGCGACCGTTCCACCACACTGTAGACTCTTGGCGACCGTTCCACCACACTGTAGACTCTTGGCGACAGTTCCACCACACTGTAGACTCTTGGCGACCGTTCCACCACACTGTAGACTCTTGGCGACTGTTCCACCACACTGTATACTCTTGGCGACTGTTCCACCACGTTGTTGCCTCTTAGCGACCGTTCCACCACGCTGTATACTCTTGGCGACCGTTCCACCACACTGTAGACTCTTGGCGACCATTCCACCACACTGTAGACTCTTGGCGAATGTAACACCACACTGTAGACTCTTGGCGAAGGTTCCACCACACTGTATACTCTTGGCGACCGTTCCACCATGCTGTAAAATCTTGGCGACCGTTCGACCTCACTGTAGACTCTTGGCGACCGTTCCACCACGTTGTAGACTCTTGGCGACTGTTACACCACGTTGTAGCCTCTTGGCGACCGTTCCACCACGTTGTAGACTCTTGGCGACTGTTCCACCACGTTGTAGACTCTTGGCGACCGTTCCACCACGTTGTAGACTCTTGGCGACCGTTCCACCACGTTGTAGACTCTTGGCGACTGTTCCACCACATTGTAGACTCTTGGCGACTGTTCCACCACACTGTAGACTCTTGGCGAATCTTGGCGACTGTTCCACGCTGTAGACTCGGTACCGGTAATGAAAATTCAATAAAAACATTAATAATTGTCATGTAAAAGCCAAACAATCATTATAATGCATCAAACAAATACATATTGACAAATTTACAAGACGGCAATTTAAACATCACAAACAAATGGACAAATCTACAGACTGCAACACCATTACGACTAAACCAGGACACTACCACTAAACCTATCGCACTACTATTAAAACTACCACCTCACACATTGTAGACTCTTGGCGACCGTTCCATCAAGCTGTAGACTCTTGGCGACCGTTCCACCACGTTGTAGACTATCGACTCTTGGCGACCGTTCCACCACGTTGTAGACGCTTGGCGACCGTTCCACCACACTGTAAACTCTTGGCGACTGTTCCACCACACTGTAGACTCTTGGTGAATCTTGGCGACTGTTCCACGTTGTAGACTCTTGGCGACCGTTCCACCACATTGTAGACTCTTGACGACCGTTCCACCACGTTGCAGACTCAGTACCGGTAATGAAAATTCAATAAAAATTAAAAACATTAATAATTTTCATGTAAAAACCAAACAATCATTATAATGCATCAAACAAATACATATTGACAAATTTACAAGACTGCAATATAAACATCACAAACAAACGGACAAATCTACACAAACAAACGGACAAATCTACAGACTGTAATACCATTACGACTAAACCATGACACTACCACTAAACCTATCGCACTACTATTAAAACTACCACCTCACACGTTGTAGACTCTTGGCGACCGTTCCACCACGATGTAGACTCTTGGCGACCGTTCCACCACGTTGTAGACACTTGGCGACCGTTCCACCACGTTGTAGACTCTTGGCGACCGTTCCACCACGTTGCAGACTCTTGACGACTGTTCCACCACACTGTAGAATCTTGGCGACTGTTCCAAGCTGTAGACTCGGTACCGGTAATGAAAATTCAATAAAAACATTAATAATTTTCATGTAAAAGCCATACAATCATTATAATGCATCAAACAAATACATATTGACAAATCTACAAGACTGCAATATAAACATCACAAACCAACGGACAAATCTACGCAAACAAACGGACAAATCTACACACTGCAATACCATTACGACTAAACCACGACACTACCACTAAACCTATCGCACTACTACTAAAACCTCACACGTTGTAGACTCTTGGCGACCGTTCCACCACGCTGTAGACTCTTGGCGACCGTTCCACCACATTGTAGACTCTTGGCGACCGTTACACCACGTTGTAGACTCTTGGCGACCATTCCACCACGTTGTAGTCTCAGTACCGGTAATGAAAATTCAATAAAAATTAAAAACATTAATACTTTTCATGTAAAAACCAAACAATCATTATAATGCATCAAACAAATACATATTGACAAATCTACAAGACTGCAATATAAACATCACAAACAAACGGACAAATCTACACAAACAAACGGACAAATCTACAGACTGCAATACGATTACGACTAAACCATGACACTACCACTAAACCTATCGCACTACTATTAAAACTACCACCTCACACGTTGTAGACTCTTGGCGACCGTTCCATCACGCTGTAGACTATTGGCGACCGTTCCACCACATTGTAGACTCTTGGCGACCCTTCCACCACGTTGTAGACTCTTGGCGACTGTTCCACCACACTGTAGAATCTTGGCGACTGTTCCACGCTGTAGACTCGGTACCGGTAATGAAAATTCAATAAAAACATTAATAATTTTCATGTAAAAGCCAAACAATCATTATAATGCATCAAACAAATACATATTGACAAATCTACAAGACTGCAATATAAACATCACAGACAAACGGACAAATCTACACAAACAAACGGACAAATCTACAGACTGCAATACCATTACCACTAAACCATGACACTACCACTAAACCTATCGCACTACCACTAAAACTACCACCTCACACGTTGTAGACTCTTGGCGACCGTTCCACCATGCTGTAGACTCTTGGCGACCATTCCACCACGTTGTAGACTATTGGCGACCATTCCACCACGTTGTAGACTATTGGCGAATATTGGCGACTGTTCCACGCTGTAGGACTCGGTTACCGGTAAGCAAAATTCATAAAACAGTAATAATTTCATGTAAGCCAAACAATCTTATAATGCATCAAACAAATAACATATGACAAATCTATCAAGACTGCCAATTTAAAACATCCAAACAATGGACAAAATCTACAGACTGCAACACCCATTACGACCCAAACCAGAACACTTACCCACTAAAACTATCGCACTACTTAGTGTAAACACTACACCTCACAGCGTTGTAGATCTGGCGACCGTCCACCAGGGTAGACTCTTGGCGACCACCACGCGTTGTAGACTCTTGGCGACCGTTCCACCACATGGTAAACTCTTAGCGACCGTTCCACCACGTTGTAGACTCTTGGCTACCGTTCTACCACGTTGTAGACTCTTGGCTACCGTTCCACCACGTTGTAGACTCTTGGCTACCGTTCTACCACGTTGTAGACTCTTGGCTACCGTTCCACCACGTTGTAAACTCTTGGCGACCGTTCCACCACGTTGTAGACTCAGTACCGGTAATGAAAATTCAATAAAAATTAAAAACATTAATAATTTTCATGTAAAAACCAAACAATCATTATAATGCATCAAACAAATACATATTGACAAATTTACAAGACTGCAATATAAACATCAAAAACAAACGGACAAATCTTGGCGACCCTTCCACCACGTTGTAGACTCTTGGCGACTGTTCCACCACACTGTAGAATCTTGGCGACTGTTCCACGCTGTAGACTCGGTACCGGTAATGAAAATACAATAAAAACATTAATAATATTCATGTAAACGCCAAACAATCATTATAATGCATCAAACAAATACATATTGACAAATCTACAAGACTGAAATATAAACATCACAGACAAATGGACAAATCTACACAAACAAACGGACAAATCTACACACTGCAATACCATTACGACTAAACCACGACACTACCACTAAACCTATCGCACTACTACTAAAACTACCACCTCACACGTTGTAGACTCTTGGCGACCGTTCCACCACGCTGTAGACTCTTGGCGACCGTTCCACCACATTGTAGACTCTTGGCGACTGTTCCACCACACTGTAGACTCTTGGCGAATCTTGGCGACTGTTCCACGCTGTAGACTCGGTATCGGTAATGAAAATTCAATAAAAACATTAATAATTGTCATGTAAAAGCCAAACAATCATTATAATGCATCAAACAAATACATATTGACAAATCTACAAGACTGCAATTTAAACATCACAAACAAATGGACAAATCTACAGACTGCAACACCATTACGACTAAACCAGAACACTACCACTAAACCTATCGCACTACTATTAAAACTACCACCTCACACGTTGTAGACTCTTGGCGACCGTTCCACCACGTTGTAGACTCTTGGCGACCGTTCCACCACGTTGTAGACTCTTGGCGACCGTTCCACCACGTTGTAGTCTCAGTACCGGTAATGAAAATTCAATAAAAATTAAAAACATTAATACTTTTCATGTAACAACCAAACAATCATTATAATGCATCAAACAAATACATATTGACAAATCTACAAGACTGCAATATAAACATCACAAACAAACGGACAAATCTACACAAACAAACGGACAAATCTACAGACTGCAATACCATTACGACTAAACCATGCCACTACCACTAAACCTATCGCACTACTATTAAAACTACCACCTCACACGTTGTAGACTCTTGGCGACCGTTCCATCACGCTGTAGACTATTGGCGACCGTTCCACCACATTGTAGACACTTGGCCAATAAAAACATTAATAATTTTCATGTAAAAGCCAAACAATCATTATAATGCATCAAACAAATACATATTGACAAATCTACAAGACTGTAATATAAACATCACAAACAAACGGACAAATCTACACAAACAAACGGACAAATCTACAGACTGCAATACCATTACGACTAAACCATGACACTACCACTAAACCTATCGCACTACTACTAAAGCTACCACCTCACACGTTGTAGACTCTTGGCGACCATTCCACCACGTTGTAGACTCTTGGCGACCGTTCCACCACATTGTAGACTCTTGGCGACTGTTCCACCACACTGTAGACTCTTGGCGAATCTTGGCGACTGTTCCACGCTGTAGACTCGGTACCGGTAATGAAAATTCAATAAAAACATTAATAATTGTCATGTAAAAGCCAAACAATCATTATAATGCATCAAACAAATACATATTGACAAATCTACAAGACTGCAATTTAAACATCACAAACAAATGGACAAATCTACAGACTGCAACACCATTACGACTAAACCAGAACACTACCACTAAACCTATCGCACTACTATTAAAACTACCACCTCACGCGTTGTAGACTCTTGGCGACCGTTCCACCACATGGTAGACTCTTGGCGACCATTCCACCACGTTGTAGACTCTTGGCTACCGTTCTACCACGTTGTAGACTCTTGGCTACCGTTCCACCACGTTGTAGACTCTTGGCTACCGTTCTACCACGTTGTAGACTCTTGGCTACCGTTCCACCACGTTGTAAACTCTTGGCGACCGTTCCACCACGTTGTAGACTCAGTACCGGTAATGAAAATTCAATAAAAATTAAAAACATTAATAATTTTCATGTAAAAACCAAACAATCATTATAATGCATCAAACAAATACATATTGACAAATTTACAAGACTGCAATATAAACATCACAAACAAACGGACAAATCTACACAAACAAACGGACAAATCTACAGACTGCAATACCATTACGACTAAACCATGACACTACCACTAAACCTATCGCACTACTATTAAAACTACCACCTAACACGTTGTAGACTCTTGGCGACCGTTCCACCACGATGTAGACTCTTGGCGACCGTTCCACCACGTTGTAGACACTTGGCGACTGTTCCACCACACTGTAGAATCTTGGCGACTGTTCCACGCTGTAGACTCGGTACCGGTAATGAAAATACAATAAAAACATTAATAATTTTCATGTAAAAGCCAAACAATCATTATAATGCATCAAACAAATACATATTGACAAATCTACAAGACTGCAATATAAACATCACAGACAAATGGACAAATCTACACAAACAAACGGACAAATCTACACACTGCAATACCATTACGACTAAACCACGACACTACCACTAATCCTATCGCACTACTACTAAAACTACCACCTCACACGTTGTAGACTCTTGGCGACCGTTCCACCACGCTGTAGACTCTTGGCGACCGTTCCACCACATTGTAGACTCTTGGCGACTGTTCCACCACATTGTAGACACTTGGCGACCGTTCCACCACGTTGTAGACTCTTGGCGACCATTCCACCACGTTGTAGTCTCAGTACCGGTAATGAAAATTCAATAAAAATTAAAAACATTAATACTTTTCATGTAAAAACCAAACAATCATTATAATGCATCAAACAAATACATATTGACAAATCTACAAGACTGCAATTTAAACATCACAAACAAATGGACAAATCTACAGACTGCAACACCATTACGACTAAACCAGAACACTACCACTAAACCTATCGCACTACTATTAAAACTACCACCTCACGCGTTGTAGACTCTTGGCGACCGTTCCACCACATGGTAGACTCTTGGCGACCGTTCCACCACGTTGTAGACTCTTGGCTACCGTTCTACCACGTTGTAGACTCTTGGCTACCGTTCCACCACGTTGTAGACTCTTGGCTACCGTTCTACCACGTTGTAGACTCTTGGCTACCGTTCCACCACGTTGTAGACTCTTGGCGACCATTCCACCACATTGTAGACTCAGTACCGGTAATGAAAATTCAATAAAAATTAAAAACATTAATAATTTTCATGTAAAAACCAAACAATCATTATAATGCATCAAACAAATACATATTGACAAATTTACAAGACTGCAATATAAACATCACAAACAAACGGACAAATCTACACAAACAAACGGACAAATCTACAGACTGCAATACCATTACGACTAAACCATGACACTACCACTAAACCTATCGCACTACTATTAAAACTACCACCTAACACGTTGTAGACTCTTGGCGACCGTTCCACCACGATGTAGACTCTTGGCGACCGTTCCACCACGTTGTAGACACTTGGCGACCCTTCTACCATGTTCTAGACTCTTGGCGACTGTTCCACCACACTGTAGAATCTTGGCGACTGTTCCACGCTGTAGACTCGGTACCGGTAATGAAAATACAATAAAAACATTAATAATTTTCATGTAAAAGCCAAACAATCATTATAATGCATCAAACAAATACATATTGACAAATCTACAAGACTGCAATATAAACATCACAGACAAATGGACAAATCTACACAAACAAACGGACAAATCTACACACTGCAATACCATTACGACTAAACCACGACACTACCACTAAACCTATCGCACTACTACTAAAACTACCACCTCACACGTTGTAGACTCTTGGCGACCGTTCCACCACGCTGTAGACTCTTGGCGACCGTTCCACCACATTGTAGACTCTTGGCGACTGTTCGACCACACTGTAGACTCTTGGCGAATCTTGGCGACTGTTCCACGCTGTAGACTCGGTACCGGTAATGAAAATTCAATAAAAACATTAATAATTGTCATGTAAAAGCCAAACAATCATTATAATGCATCAAACAAATACATATTGACAAATCTACAAGACTGCAATTTAAACATCACAAACAAATGGAAAAATCTATAGACTGCAACACCATTACGACTAAACCAGAACACTACCACTAAACCTATCGCACTACTATTAAAACTACCACCTCACACGTTGTAGACTCTTGGCGACCGTTCCACCACGTTGTAGACTCTTGGCGACCGTTCCACCACGTTGTAGACTCTTGGCGACCGTTCCACCACGTTGTAGACTCAGTACCGGTAATGAAAATTCAATAAAAATTAAAAACATTAATAATTTTCATGTAAAAACCAAACAATCATTATAATGCATCAAACAAATACATATTGACAAATCTACAAGACTGCAATATAAACATCACAAACAAACGGACAAATCTACACAAACAAACGGACAAATCTACAGACTGCAATACCATTACGACTAAACCATGACACTACCACTAAACCTATCGCACTACTATTAAAACTACCACCTCACACGTTGTAGACTCATGGCGACCGTTCCATCACGCTGTAGACTATTGGCGACCGTTCCACCACATTGTAGACACTTGGCGACCCTTCCACCACGTTGTAGACTCTTGGCGACTGTTCCACCACACTGTAGAATCTTGGCGACTATTCCACGCTGTAGACTCGGTACCGGTAATGAAAATTCAATAAAAACATTAATAATTTTCATGTAAAAGCCAAACAATCAGTATAATGCATCACACAAATACATATTGACAAATCTACAAGACTGCAATATAAACATCACAGACAAACGGACAAATCTACACAAACAAATGGACAAATCTACAGACTGCAATACCATTACGACTAAACCATGACACTACCACTAAACCTATCGCACTACTATTAAAAACTACCACCTCACACATTGTAGACTCTTGGCGACCGTTCCACCACGTTGTAGACGCTTGGCGACCGTTCCACCTCACTGTAGACTCTTGGCGACTGTTCCACCACACTGTAGACTATTGGCGAATCTTGGCGACTGTTCCACCACACTGTAGAATCTTGGCGACTGTTCCAAGCTGTAGAGTCGGTACCGGTAATGAAAATTCAATAAAAACATTAATAATTTTCATGTAAAAGCCAAACAATCATTATAATGCATCAAACAAATACATATTGACAAATCTACAAGACTCTAATATAAACATCACAGACAAACAGACAAATCTACGCAAACAAATGGACAAATCTATAGACTGCAATACCATTACCACTAAACCACGACACTACCACTAAACCTATCGCATTACCACTAAAACTAGCACCTCACAGGTTGTAGACTCTTGGCGACCGTTCCACCACGTTGTAGACGCTTGGCGACCGTTCCACCACACTGTAGACTCTTGGCGACTGTTCCACCACACTGTAGACTCTTTGGCGAATCTTGGCGACTGTTCCACGCTGTAGACTCGGTACCGGTAATGAAAATTCAATAAAAACATTAATAATTTTCATGTAAAAGCCAAACAATCATTTTAATGCATCAAACAAATTCATATTGACAAATCTACAAGACTGCAATATAAACATCACAGACAAACGGACAAATCTATAGACTGCAATACCATGACACTACCACTAAACCTATCGCACTACCACTAAAACTACCACCTCACATGTTGTAGACTCTTGGCGACCGTTCCACCACGATGTAGACGCTTGGCGACCGTTCCACCACACTGTAGACTCTTGGCGACTGTTCCACCACACTGTAGACTCTTTGGCGAATCTTGGCGACTGTTCCACGCTGTAGACTCGGTACCGGTAATGAAAATTCAATAAAAACATTAATAATTTTCATGTAAAAGCCAAACAATCATTTTAATGCATCAAACAAATACATATTGACAAATCTACAAGACTGCAATATAAACATCACAGACAAACGGACAAATCTATAGACTGCAATACCATGACACTACCACTAAACCTATCGCACTACCACTAAAACTACCACCTCACACGTTGTAGACTCTTGGCGACCGTTCCACCACGATGTAGACTCTTGGCGACCGTTCCACCACGATGTAGACTCTTAGCGACTGTTCCACCACGTTGTAGACTCTTGGCGACCGTTCCATCACGTTGTAGACTCTTGGCGACTACTGTTCCACCACACTGTAGAATCTTGGCGACTGTTCCACGCTGTAGACTCGGTACCGGTAATGAAAATTCAATAAAAACATTAATAATTTCCATGTAAAAACCAAACAATCATTATAATGCATCAAACAAATACATATTGACAAATCTACAAGTCTGCAATATAAACATCACAGACAAATCTACACAAACAAATGGACAAATCTACAGACTGCAATACCATTACGACTAAACCATGATACTACCACTAAACCTATCGCACTACTATTAAAACTACCACCTCACACGTTGTAGACTCTTGGCGACCATTCCACCACGTTGTAGACTTTTGGCGACCGTTCCACCACGTTGTAGACTCTTGGCGACCGTTCCACCACGTTGTAGACTCTTGGCGACCATTCCACCACGTTGTAGACTCTTGGCGACCGTTCCACCACATTGTAGACTCTTGGCGACTGTTCCACCACATTGTAGACTCTTGGCGACTGTTCCACGCTGTAGACTCGGTACCGGTAATGAAAATTCAATAAAAACATTAATAATTATCATGTAAAAACCAAACAATCATTATAATGCATCAAACAAATACATATTGACAAATCTACAAGACTGCAATATAAACATCACAAACAAACGGACACATCTACACAAACAAACGGACAAATCTACAGACTGCAATACCATTACGACTAAACCATGACACTACCACTAAACCTATCGCACTACTATTAAAACTACCACCTCACATGTTGTAGACTCTTGGCGACCGTTCCATCACGCTGTAGACTCTTGGCGACCGTTCCATCACGTTGTAGACTCTTGGCGACTGTTCCACCACACTGTAGAATCTTGGCGACTGTTCCAAGCTGTAGACTCGGTACCGGTAATGAAAATTCAATAAAAACATTAATAATTTTCATGTAAAAGCCAAACATCATTATAATGCATCAAACAAATACATATTGACAAATCTACAAGACTGCAATATAAACATCACAGACAAACGGACAAATCTATAGACTGCAATACCATTACCACTAAACCATGACACTACCACTAAACCTATCGCACTACCACTAAAACTACCACCTCACACGTTGTAGACTCTTGGCGACCGTTCCACCACGTTGTAGACGCTTGTCGACCGTTCCACCACACTGTAGACTCTTGGTGACCGTTCCACCACGTTGTAGACTCCGTACCGGTAATGAAAATTCAATAAAAATTAAAAACATTAATAATTTACATGTAAAAACCAAACAATCATTATAATGCATCAAACAAATACATATTGACAAATCTACAAGACTGCAATATAAACATCACAGACAAACGGACAAATCTACGCAAACAAACGGACAAATCTACAGACTGCAATACCATTATGACTAAACCATGACACTACCACTAAAACTACCACCTCACACGTTGTAGACTCTTGGCGACTGTTCCACCACATTGTAGACTCTTGGCGACTGTTCCACGCTGTAGACTCGGTACCGGTAATGAAAATTCAATAAAAACATTAATAATTATCATGTAAAAACCAAACAATCATTATAATGCATCAAACAAATACATATTGACAAATCTACAAGACTGCAATATAAACATCACAAACAAACGGACACATCTACACAAACAAACGGACAAATCTACAGACTGCAATACCATTACGACTAAACCATGACACTACCACTAAACCTATCGCACTACTATTAAAACTACCACCTCACATGTTGTAGACTCTTGGCGACCGTTCCATCACGCTGTAGACTCTTGGCGACCGTTGCACCACGTTGTAGACTCTTGGCGACTGTTCCACCACACTGTAGAATCTTGGCGACTGTTCCAAGCTGTAGACTCGGTACCGGTAATGAAAATTCAATAAAAACATTAATAATTTTCATGTAAAAGCCAAACATCATTATAATGCATCAAACAAATACATATTGACAAATCTACAAGACTGCAATATAAACATCACAGACAAACGGACAAATCTATAGACTGCAATACCATTACCACTAAACCACGACACTACCACTAAACCTATCGCACTACTACTAAAACTACCACCTCACATGTTGTAGACTCTTGGCGACCGTTCCACCACGCTGTAGACTCTTGGCGACCGTTCCACCACATTGTAGACTCTTGGCGACCGTTCCACCACGTTGTAGACTCTTGGCGACCGTTCCACCACGTTGTAGTCTCAGTACCGGTAATGAAAATTCAATAAAAATTAAAAACATTAATAATTTACATGTAAAAACCAAACAATCATTATAATGCATCAAACAAATACATATTGACAAATCTACAAGACTGCAATATAAACATCACAGACAAACGGACAAATCTACGCAAACAAACGGACAAATCTACAGACTGCAATACCATTATGACTAAACCATGACACTACCACTAAAACTACCACCTCACACGTTGTAGACTCTTGGCGACCGTTCCACCACGCTGTAGACTCTTGGCGACCGTTCCACCACGTTGTTAGACTATTGGCGACCGTTCCACCACGTTGGTAGACTATTGGCGACCGTTCCACCACGTTGTAGACTCTTGGCGACTATTCCACGCTGTAGACTCGGTACCGGTAATGAAAATTCAATAAAAACATTAATAATTTTCATGTAAAAGCCAAACAATCATTATAATGCATCAAACAAATACATATTGACAAATCTACACACTGCAATATAAATATCACAAACAAACGGACAAATCTACACACTGTAATGCATACAGGACAAACAAATAACACAATGAATAACATATATAATTGTAAATTGTTTTACTCACATCTGCCCCGCGTCCTTAATACATACCGACTGCAATACCATTACCACTAAAACTACGACTAAACCATCACACTACCACTAAGCCTATCGCACGACCACTAAAACTACCACCTCGCACGGCGCAACACTCGTCTTCACCATTCGGCTCCTTCCACTCACACAGCTGGTGTACGCATCCACCTGCTCGACATGTCCACCACGACTCCCAAGGAATCCCTATTCATGCAATGAGACAGAATAGCTAGTTTTAGAACACATTTTTGAAATTGGAAGCATATATATAGAAGCGGATTAGAAAATAGAAGCGGATTAGACAATAAGTATCAATGGGTACAAGTTATATCTTTGTTCCAAACCCGCACTGGAATACATTAACGTGTTGAAAGCATTTGGGAAATGTAGAAAACTCATAGAGCACTTCAAGCACTCCACTACCTTGAGGAAACGACTAATGAGTAACTGCCTGAAAACCTTGACAGACATCAGCCCAGTCACACACAAAGTAAAGGCAGACACATCACACGCAAAGTAAAGGCAGACCCATCACACGCAAAGTAAAGGCAGACCCATCACACGCAAAGTAAAGGCAGACCCGTCACACGCAAAGTAAAGGCAGACCCGTCACACCCAAAGTAAAGGCAGACCTGTCACACGCAAAGTAAAGGCAGACATGTCACACGCAAAGTAAAGGCAGACCCGTCACACGCAAAGTAAAGGCAGACCCGTCACACGCAAAGTAAAGGCAGACCCGTCACACGCAAAGTAAAGGCAGACCCGTCACACGCAAAGTAAAGGCAGACCCGTCACACGCAAAGTAAAGGCAGACCCGTCTCACTTAAATTAAAGGCAGACCCGTCACACGCAAATTAAAGGCAGACCCGTCACACGCAAATTAAAGGCAGACCCGTCACACGCAAAGTAAAGGCAGACCCGTCACACGCAAAGTAAAGGCAGACCCGTCACACTCAAATTAAAGGCAGACCAATCACACAAAAAGTAAAGGCAGACCTGTCACACTCAAAGTAAGGGCAGACCCGTCACACGCATAGTAAAGGCAAACCCGTCACACGCAAAGTAAAGGCAGACCCGTCACAAGCAAAGTAAAGGCAGACCCGTCACACGCAAAGTAAAGGCAGACCCGTCACACGCAAAGTAAAGGCAGACCCGTCACACGCAAAGTAAAGGCAGACCCGTCACACGCAAAGTAAAGGCAGACCCGTCGCACTTAAATTAAAGGCAGACCCGTCACACGCAAATTAAAGGCAGACCCGTCACACGCAAATTAAAGGCAGACCCGTCACACGCAAATTAAAGGCAGACCCGTCACACACAAAGTAAAGGCAGACCCGTCACACGCAAAGTAAAGGCAGACCCGTCGCACTTAAATTAAAGGCAGACCCGTCACACGCAAATTAAAGGCAGACCCGTCACACGCAAATTAAAGGCAGACCCATCACACGCAAAGTAAAGGCAGACCCGTCACACGCAAAGTAAAGGCAGACCCGTCACACTCAAATTAAAGGCAGACCAATCACACAAAAAGTAAAGGCAGACCCGTCACACTCAAAGTAAGGGCAGACCCGTCACACGCATAGTAAAGGCAGACCC